>CM044438.1:14762879-14785593 GCA_024363595.1 Xenopus borealis
CCCCCCCCCCCCGATTGCAGGCCTGGCCTCACTGAATAATCTGTATATATGCATGTCTGCTTCTATTTGCTGTACTTGATTATATATAACCAGTGAAAAACTTACGTTAATTTTGTATTTGAATAAAACCATAAGGAGGTCTTTTAAGAGAACTATGACTTATTCCGTTCCGTCATTCTATCTATTTTTCTCAGCAGGTGTTCCTGTCACCATGGGGCTGTGCAAATGTCCTAAGAGGAAAGTGACCAATTTATTCTGCTTTGAGCACCGTGTAAATGTTTGTGAACACTGCCTGGTGGCCAACCACGCTAAGGTGACTAAAATGTTAAAGATTAAAAACATATTATGCTTATGACACCGGGTACAGGTATTTGTATAGTCATTTCCATCTAACTTTTGATGCACAACCTGGCAAGCTGTGCTTGTTGTTGTTTAAAGGGGAACTATTGCACAAATGAACATTTATTATAAACTTCAGCATACTGAAATAAGAAACTTTCTAAATACAACCAATTAAAAAGTCTGAAATAATCAAGTTTATCTTCAATATTCCTCTTTCAGTATCTGTTTCTCATTCTGTCTTCATTCAGGAGTTGGGTCAGATGAATGATCCAATATATCTTATAGGGGGGCTCATTTTGCCTAGAAGATGTATTAGAGCTCACTCTATTAAAATCACCAGAAATCCTGTCTCTCTACATGCAGGATTTGTGCAGTAGGTAGTATTTTTTTTTGTACTGGAATCAGTTATTTGAGTGAGCTCTAATAAATCTTCTAGGAAATTAAGTCCCCCCTATAAGGTATATTGGATCATTCATGACTGCCGCATGAAGGCAGAATGAAGAGAAACAGATGCTGTGAGAGGGATAGTGAAGATAAACTCAAATATTTTAGAAAATATGTAGAATGTTTAATTGTATTGGAAAGTTGCTTACTTCAGTATGAGGAAGCTTATAAAGGAGAAGCTTTAAAGGAGAATTCAACCTTTAATAAAAAAAAAAAAAAAGCTTAATGCTAAAACCATCCTTTGATGAATTGTTCTATAATTGAAGCAAAGCATGTTTATAACAGAAGCCTATTTATTGTGATCATAGAAATGTTCTGATGCTTCAGTTAACAGGAAAGATACAAAAAGGTCATATTATGAAAATGAACAGTTTGAAATATGTGTTTGGCTGAAGGAGACGTAAAAAAAAATACAAGAAAAGAAAAGAAAACATTTTCTATCAGTGAGTTTACGCTTAGAATAATGACACACGGTGACAAACAAGAGACCCTGGTCCTCCTGTTATTGAGATGAATGGAAGTTGCCTATCTCAGTTTATGACAGGTGGTTTTCATCTGAAAAATGCTTTTTTTTTAATACAACTCTGTTGTTTTACTCCCTTTAACTAGTGCATTGTCCAGTCATACCTCCAGTGGCTTCAGGACAGTGACTACAACCCAAACTGTCGTATGTGTAACACGCTTCTCTCCTCCAAGGAAACTGCACGACTAGTTTGTTATGGTATGTAGGTTCATATTCGGTATTCAGACCTTTATAAAGAGGTGGTGATAGCAGGAGGTGTTTGGGATGAGATACTGCATTGATAAAGACAAAGTGGTTTTCCTGACAATATTGTGAGTCAGGCTTTAAAGTAGGGCAAGAAAAAGAAAAAAAATCTCTATATAGTCATGCAAGTACAAATTTATTGAATCATAAAAATAGAAATATTACCCAACATGGAGCCTAACGCATTTCATGCCTCTCAGCACTTAGTCATAGGCCATCAAAGAACAAAAGACAAATTTGCTCAGTGCATATAAATACATTCACAGACAAACCCATTAATTAAAACCAATCAGATTAGGGCCAAGTCCTAGCTGTTAGTGCAGCTCACTAACAAGAATTAATAATTATTGACTGCCCACTCTTTATTAAAACCACTTATTTGTATTGATGTTCCAGATAATGACTCAAATAGTATTTTCTATTCCATGTTTAGGGATACAGTTACTATTATAAATAGGAAAACATTCCAGTTTATACATAGCAAAGTAACATCAAATATATAATTTAGTCCCAATGGTAAGCGTGTCTGTAGATAGAATATCCAGTATACTTCCCTCTTATACAATAGGTTTAAAAAATCACCTCCTCTTATACCTGTCTTTACTTGCACTGAAAAATAACCTATATCACTATTATTACAGTCCTTATAACATTTGTATAATTTGGATTGTTAATTTTTCCTATATGCTCCCTAATCCTTTGTTTTAGAGGACGCTTATTGCATCCAACGTATCGTTTGTTAATTTTTTTTACAGGTAATTAGGTAAATTACATCTGTGCTATTGCAATTAATATATTATTTGATTCTGAAAGTTTTGTTAGTCACCGTAGATTTAAATTCTTGTGATGTATGAATAACTTTACACGTCGTGCATTGCTTGGTGCCGCATTTAAAGCAGCCCCTATATTTCATAAACTGGGATTTTTTCGAAGCTTTGTCCCTAAAGTGACTTGGTGAAAGTAGGTCTCTCAATGTATAAGCTCTCCTAGCCACACTGCCTATTCCTTGATCTAAAGTTTTAAGAAAATCTGTATCTGCATTTTATATAGGAAGAAATGTTTTAACAATCTGGACTATCTTATTGTATTGCTTGCTATACGTAGTAATAAAGCAAACTTTATCTTGACATCTCATATTTTGTTTGGAACTAACAATCCTTCTCTCTTCCCTCTTGAATGCATTATCAATGTTGGTCTTGGATCTTGGAACCGTTTTCTCATGTCCCTCGCTACCATATGGAAATCTTTATCAGTGGAGCAGTTTCTTCTAAGTCGAAGAAGGTGAACACATTGAATTGTTCTGCACTGCCTTTCCAGATATATAGCAAATCATCTTTATAGTGAATACACACTTTAAGGTACTTTTTCCAATCTGCAGAGATGTGGATTGGAAAAAGTGCCTTAAAGTGTATATTTGCTATATAGATGATTTGTTATGTATCTGGAAAGGCAGTGAGGAACAAATCAATGTGTTCACCTCTGAAATAAATTGTAATGATTTGAACCTGAAATTTACTAGCAAATATTCACAAAGGGGAATTGAATTCTTGGATGTATTGTTAATGGCAGATGGCTATAAAGTTTACTATTTTACATGCTCATTCTTGCCACCCAAAAAAGTTAATGGGGGCGATAACGGTGGGCCAGTTTCTTCATTTGTTTGAATGTCATAAAATAGGATAATTTAGAATGTGTAAATAGAAAGGTACATAGTAAAATAGAATTATAACTGTATATTTAGCCTCTCTTTCCATTTCAGTTTGCAAAAAGTAAATTTAAAAGAGAGTTTCCATTTAGAACCTGATCAACTGTTGTGTGAACATAAAGGAGCTTCATAGCGTTTCATATTGATAAACAAAAGGCTTTGTGTTATAATGGCTGGATGCATAATACATATCTTTTTATTGTTACAGATTTATTCCACTGGTCCTGCCTCAATGACTTGGCAACGCAACTGCCTCCAAATACAGCACCTGCTGGTTATCGTTGTCCAAGCTGCCAGGGACCTGTTTTTCCACCTAGCAATTTAGTAAGCCCAGTGGCTGCAACTCTTCGAGAAAAGCTTTCTACTGTCAACTGGGCCAGGGCTGGCCTTGGTCTTCCTTTAGTAAGTCACACACCTTCCTATTTTTTTGCTAACTATTCTAAGGACATTTTTTAAGAAAAAAAATCTAAGGTTTTACTTAATACATACATTCTCACCCAGGTTTCATGTAGTAAAGATTTTTTTTTTTATCTTACTGAAAAAAATAAATAAATCAAGCAGCATCTAGACACAGTGATAGTGATAGTATTTGTTTTTAGATTTAATTATAAATGTATAGATTGTTTCTTCTATTCTGTTACAACTCACAGATCTTTAGATTAGTATTTTGCTCTTTTATTGGTCAACAGATTGAAGTAGCAGAGCCTGTAGATGACATAGTGTCACATGATGAAACAGATTACAGGGACTGGTCAGTTGTTAATTGTGAGTATATGATTACAGTATGTTTGAATAATATTTCTTCTTTTATATCCTAGACTACATAATATATGTAGCATTTAGCACATGGCTTTGTATATGTAAGTTATATGATTGCATAGATATCCTGATGCTGTATGCATGTGCCTAATCATATGAACATATCTTTGAGGGTAATCTCATTGGTGTGGTAAAGGGTCTTTCAACAGATGACAACTTTTTATTATTTTTCAGCATCCAGTGATAACTTGTCAGAAACCCCAGAAACATCACAAAGTGGCTATGCTTACAACTCTGTAGCCCCTAGTGCTGTACAACATACTTTGAATGGAAACATGTCACAGGAACACGCTGTTATTATCAGAGACACAGGATCTGAAAATGTTACCATTAATGCAGGTAAAAGAGATTTGAGTTTCGGTATGTATGCTCACTTATTGTCAAAAGCCGAGTTATTTCTAAAATAGTGGCTGTGAAAGAAGTTGTTAGAAATCAGTGTGTGGAAGCAGGAAAAGGATTGAGTTTTTGACATTCGTTAGGTACAGTCAATGTCTCCTAGAGATAAAGGAACAGGTGAGGCAGCAAATGACAGATAAATAAGGAAGAGAGGAAGTCGCAATATACTGAAAGGACGTCTTATGGTTATTACATTATGACACTTTCCATTTTTATTTATTTATTTTTTTAAAAGCATCCAGTCCCCGGAAAGTGTATGACACTCGAGAGACTGCCAGAGGCCAAGATGCTGTGATTGACTTTGATGATGATAAATACAGAAGGAGACCTACTCTGAACTGGTTGGCAAGGATACTCCGGTAAGTGGTTTGTAATGTGCTTTGGCTTGTATCCTTTTCCTTTGTGGACATTATGTCATGCCTGACTACCTATACCTTTCTTTAACCACAGGAACCGATCAGGTTCAAAGTCTCGGCCAGCCTCCAGCATGCAGCGCTTTCTGGTTATTCTGATTATCGGCGTCCTTGGGTTCCTAACCTTAATTCTACTTATGTCTAAACTGGGCAGAGCTTCAGCTGATAATGACCCAAATCTTGATCCTCTCTTAAACCCTCATATTCACGTTGGGAAGGAGTAATCGAATACCCCAAAACAAAGTGAGGACAGCAATGTCAGCCCCACTCCATATAGATAAATAAAAGGCCTTGACAACATGAAATTGTCTGGTGGAAAAAGAAGATTTCCGAAGATGTTGTCACCTTTCCCAGAAGAGGATCTTCAGCCTGAAGGTTGGGACATAATGGCTGTAGATTTTGGTTCTACAAAAGACTGTGGAAGCGTTTATTAATCACAAAAAGAAAGAAAAGCTATTAACAGCACATAAGTGAATATTGGCTTTTAGAAGAAAATAAGAAAGATGGTGGATGTCTTTATTCTGCTTACAGAGGCTTCAGCACCTATGTGTCTCTTAACATTAGAGATTCAGAGCTGAAAAGTCTTGTATATAAGACTTGAGCACTTTCCTAATCCATTAGTTAACACAATAAAAGACTTGTTTGAATATTTGAACTATTAGAGCTGCTAAGAAATACTCTATGGTTATTTTTCAAATCAAACCAAAATTATAAGTAACAGAGCTAACTTTCTCCTAATTACATATGTATATGTTTGTATAATACATGTTGTAGTATATTTTTTAAGTTTCCAAATACTTGTCTTTCTCCCAGGAATTATTTGAACCTTGTTTTCTTTCCACATGTTTTAATGTTAACACTATGGGAAGTAGGCAATCCTACTGGTTGTTTGTTAAGTATAACACTACAAAGATAACTGGGATTTATAAAACAACTGTAGATCTTTGGGACCCGGTGGGGGGGGTGGGTTGTCAGACAGGTAAAGATCAGGTTTGTTTGAGAAAACTGCATTGGGCTTTGGATGAGGTTCTCTAGCAGTGGCTGTGTATAGTCCACCAATGTTATTCAGGTGCAGGGGTCAAACTTGTTTCTCTGTGATTGTGCCTACTATCTGGGTGGCCAAAAAAGGCTCTGATCAACAGATCGGCTCACCTGAGCTTTTTTAAACAATTTCAAGTTTTAAAATAGTTTCTAAGTTGCCTTATAGCTAGTAAATTTTAAGCTGCATCCTGCTTAATCCTTCATTTTCCTTACATTGTAATGGGGAACTTCGCGTATCGTCTGCAAAGAATATTGGGGAGTAATGGGGCCATAACATCAGGACAATTTTTTAATTTAGATTTTTTTTTAGTTAACATTTTATTATTAAAGAGGTTGTTCACCTTCAAACAACTAGTTGGTTTCAGATAGATCACCAGAAATAATGACTTTTTCAAGTTACTTTCTATTCTCTGTGTCACTGTTTTTCTACTATTGAAGTTGAAGTGTAATTTTCCACCTTCTAAAGCAGCTCTGGAAGGGAGGGTTGCTGACCCTGTAAACCGTTCTAAATGGATACATTTAGTTGGCACATTTCTTATCTTTGTCCATGTAGCAGAATCTGTGGGTTTCATTACAGGCAGCTGTTAGAACTGATGCAGTAGTTGCCAATGCTCCAGAGTTGCTGCTTTAAAATGTATCAGCTAAATGTTGCAAAATTGTAACAGTTTAGAGTCTACGTCTGAATTACTGAGCTGCCAGACTCCCGAGACGTGAACATTCAACTTTAAACTTAGATTTTGGAAAAACAGTAAAAAATAAATAATGGAAAGTTATTGCAAAAAAGTATTTATTTCCGGGGAACAATCTGAAAACAACTGAACTGAAAAAGTGTTTGGAAGGTGAACAACACCTTTAACCACTATCACACAAAGCCATATTGCAGGATGGATTGGTCTGTGGTACACCAGGAGAAATTGTGTTGGACCCCAGGCCCACTGGCTGCCTAGGCCTGGTAGCAGATGGATTCATTTGTGGCTTTGGAGGGGTAAGGTTTCCCAACGGCGGTGGGGCCCTCCGGTTTTGGTCCTCGTTGAGAGTCAAACACCCCCATTTGACACTGTAGATCTGATTCATCAACTGAAGTAACAAATACTGTATATACTCGAGTATAAGTTGAGTTTTTCAGCACCAAAAAATTTGCTGAAAAAGTCTACCTTGGCTTATAAAACAGGCATTGTCAAAGTGTGGTCTGCATGCTATTGCGGCCCGTGTTAAAATTTAAATGGCCCGCAGTATCTCTGACAAAATTGACAATGATGCGGCGTCCAAACAACAGAGCAGCAGCATAGTCACAGCGCTCCCAGGGCAGACCCAGTGACTACCCGCAGCCCATCCAGGGAAAAGCCAGCAAAGTATCGCTGCAGGAGCGCCAAACCAAGTTGCAGCCTACCGGAGTTGCGGTAGGTGGGGACTTGCGTTAACGCGAGCCTGATTCGCTGCTGCACCAGAACCATAAGGCACCCAATCCTACACACTGGGACCGCTGGGACTTCCCTGGAGGATGCTACATAGGGTGAGTGAACCCTGGACCCCAGGGTGCCCTGTTTCGGGCCATGGGAATCTTACAACCCAATACCTGGTGCAATAAGCCTATTGCGCACCCTCACACACATCACCCAGACCTCTGTCGCCCAGGTTGATCTAAAGCAGTGACTTAAGGAGCAGCAGGAGGGCCCCCCCGAGCGGGAAGGGTCCCCTGCTGCTGAAACCCAGGGGCACTCCATTTTATATGTGTTTTTTTATTTTCTAGTCTTTTCTATGTGGGCAGTTTCTATTTTGGTTGCAATTTTGCATTGTACACCACAGTAGGCTTTAGTTACCAGTGGCTGCTGCAGTATGTTTTCCCACTTTTCATAGGTAAAATTAGGTACCTTGGCTTATACTCAGGTTGGCTTATACTCGAGTATATACAGTACCTGGTTTATTGGTATGGTCCCAGTAAGGCCACTCGTTTTTACCCAGTTGAATACACATGATTTTGGCAGTGTCTGGTTGAGTGTTTGGGAGTGTGTGTTTGTAGTCCGCATATCTGTGTATCTTCATCTCCCTGTTTGAAATTACAGTTGTTTCTAACATCAAGATTGTATACCTTTTGTACATTTTACTGCTTATGATTTTACTATAAATTACAATGTTTCTATCAGCACTTTCTAGGTCAGTGGGTTTTAGGGTTTTTTTTGGTCCAAACTGTTTCGGAACACACCTTTTCTTATAACTAGCTTGGCAATATAGAGATTCCTTTAAAAAAAAATAACATGTAAAAAGGAGAATTGAACTCAGATGTTCTTGTTTTGTATTTATTGCAAAGGTTTAGAGCTAGATTTATTTTAACCTGTACTTAAGGAGTGGCATGTATAAGTTATTATATATATATATAGAATATTAGTACTGAGAGTGGGCCCCTGGTCTAAGGTTTTTAGGTGGGCCCCTGGTGTCCCAGTCCGACACTGGTGATGTTTGTAAAGATCAGGGCTCAATGAAGCCAGATACAAAAGCAATGACCCAGATTGGAACATACAGATGTCACCATACATAGGAGTTCTAAAACACCAAAACCTTTTGGCAGGTGATTACAACAGTATCGTACATGCAGTTTTCTTCATTCATATATGGATTGAAACACATAACTCATAAAAGTGCACTTTTTGTTGTGACTGTTGATTTATCCTCAGTGGACACTGGTTGAAGGTGCTTCATTGATGACAAAACATTCATTATGCTTCTTGGCACAACATCAAATTACAATTCAGGGTTAAGTTCTCCTTTACATTTTGTTATAGCAATTAAAATATACTTAAAGAATGCCTTCTGTCATACAGTTCACATTGTTTTCACTTTCAGGCTAAAGCCATTAATGAACCCCCACTGCATTGTAATATTTTAGTGTAAAACTGATTTGGGATCTGCTAAATAAACATAGCTGGGATATTATTTCTTCAACTTAATGAAGTTTGGAGAACTTTTAGAGGTGTGTGGTTAATTGATCAGCCACAGTGACCTGATGTTTATGATACACAATCAGGGCCGGAACTATGGGTATGTAGAGTAGGCACCTGCCTAGGGCGCAATCATTACTTCTCAGCGTTTCTCTTAATTGTTTTATGAGGCTTTTAATAATACAAACGTGTTGTTATTGTGAAGGGAGAACCTCCAACCCCCATATGGCACATGATTTGATGATTTAAATTGTCATGCTTTCAAACATTTGAGTTTCCGCTCCCCCTCTCCCTCCCTGCACCTTATCTGGGGCTGCTTGACCCTGGTTAGCGCATGTGCTGGTGAGCCAGCCGATTTGGTCTAAAAAAAAATTAAAAATCCACAAAATACAAACACATGAAACAGAAACATTTTATGCAAGAGAATACAGCAGTTTTGGGAAGATCTATGTCTCCTGAACACGCCAATACCAAATGTCTCTGCCCCCAAACCCCACTGTCATCACGCTTGTGCAATTGTGTGTTCATGCACTCACTTTGGGGGAGGGGTTGTGGAGCTAGCTTGCATTGTATGTCCCAGCCCAGAGTTTCAGTATGTCTATGGAAATTCTGGACCATTTACTATGTGCAGGAAAGGGTGCAAATTACAAAAAGTTAGTGCAGCACAACCTATTATGCTTGAAGATGCGTGCTTTTGTCTCTTGCCAGTGTCGGACTGGGACACCGGGGGCCCACCCAAAAACCTTAGACCAGGGGCCCACTCACAATACTAATATTCTTCATCTCCTCAATCAAACTCTATTCTCCTAGTTTGTTTACTTTACATACTATAATCAATTATTCCATCTATTTAGTCTCTTTGTTCTCATAGAAATAATGAATGGTCATGAAATAGGCCAAAAGTTTAGCAGCATGAGGGCCCACTGACACCTTGGCCCACCGGGAGTTTTCCTGGTATTCTGGTGGGCCAGTCCGACACTGGCTCTTGCTTTTGTCCGGGGGTCTCTGCAATCGATCCTTACGATCTAATTCTTAAGATTTGGAGGGGCCCTTAAATGATTTTTTCCCGGTATCTTCTAGTAATATCACTGCATACAAACAACACATCACATCTTGTGTATTACAAAGTTTTATTTAAGAATTATAAAACAGTAAAACTAAATATATTATAATTTAATAATAAAAACAATTATCATTATTATTATCTTTTATATATGTGTTATTATTATTATCATGGATTTTTCATATTTTCTATGCAGATCGATGTTGAGTGAAACATCTCCTTCTGAGTTCAGGGGTTGTTGGTATAGGAACCCCATCCAGATGTTGCTTGGTGGCTTTTGGTATCTAAGGTCCATAGTATTTGTCCATGTCCATGATGTTGTTCCATTTTGTAACCATTTCACCATGTCTCATTGTTACCAGGAAACTTCCTACATAAAATAAAATATACAGTAAGTAATTATTCCTGGTTAGCACTAGTGTTTGTAAATATAGCAGCAAATTCTCGCAGTTCTATCTACTGACCTGTTATATAACTCCTCCTGTTTCCTGTTTTTCCGATTCGTTTTCACAGTTTCACATATGGTATGCCTTTGAATAGTTCCTGTTGACTCGCACTGATGGGAACAGTCCTTGCATTGGAGCCCATTAGTGTCTTGTATGGCACGCTTTTGCCTAATTTATTAGGTTGAGGCTGAAAAGATAATCGTTAATCAGTGATATAGAAAGATATATATCCATTTAGGGCAAGGCTGTAACACTATGGGGCCCTAGTTATCAACAGGATCAAAGATGAAAGAGATGAACAATATATCATTATATACATATAATTAAATATTTGATACAGAGTTTTATTGGTTTAAAAAAAATAAGAAGCGTAAAGTACAAAGTACTTACCATTGTGTAAGGTGGTGACAGTTTTCCACTTTCCAGGGCCTCCCAGTCAATGGGATCAAAAATAAAAAAAAGGATGATCCTTTTGAGCAAATAAAAGGGAGGGGACGGGCGACAAACGACAGTGGGCCTAGGGGCGCCCGCTAGGTAAACCAGCCCTGGTTGCCATGGGATAAGGCCAAGTGCAAATTTGCAGTGTGTTTTTAATTAAAACCCAATTCTATTTATAGGGATGTGGTGCCAAAGTTTGCCTGCTCTTGACTGACCTGGGCTGTGGGTGAGGAAACAAAATAATAGTAGTATGATATGTTATACTTATGTAATTGAGCTCCCCCTCTATAGCTTGAGGGCCCCCAGCAGCTGCAGTAGTGCAGATTCCCATATGGTGATTTTCCTTTTACAATAAGTGCAGTCCTACAAGTGTGTCTCTACCATTTCTTAGGGTTGCCACCTTTTCCAGACAACAATACTGGCCTTCCTATATATTTATCTTTTTTCCCTATTAATAACATTGGGATCAATCATAATTTTTACTGGCCAGGCCAGTAAAATACAGGCCAGGTGGCAACCCTAGTTGTGAGGCTTGTGATGTGTGTATAGCACCCATGTTGTAGGATTCAAAGTTTATTACCTATTATACTTAGAAATGTGGTATAAGTAGCATCTGCAGCCACTGTATCGCCCACCTACGAGTCTTATACTGTTAAGCCACATACAGACTGCCGATACCAAATAAACAATAAGAGCAGCATTCTATAGCACTGGCAATAGTACAAATGATGCAAAAGGGTATGGCAAAGTTATTCTGAGGCATTTCTCCAATTTTCAGGATGATGTTGGCAGCCCTGGTGGCCAGCCTGTTCAGCTGCTAGTTCACTTACAGTTTCTTCCCGCTTCTTTTGTAATTTAATTTTATAGAGACGTCAGTCCTTTCAATAGAAAAGTTGCAGGAGCAGTCAATATAAAGGGGCCAGCCAGTGAGGGTTGTGAATAGTGTGGTTGGTTTGAGTGACTTCTGTGATGATTCTAAGTTCACTTTACTTCTTCAATGCAAAGGGGTGCTGTAACTCTCGTTCTGCAGCACTGTGAACTTTAAATGATCCCCCCAACTGATCCCTCTTCCATCTCCTACCTCTTGCAGGGTTGGACTGGGGATCCCAGGGTCAACCTGGGAATGCTGTCCAGGGCCCCCCTCCTACATACTGTGGCGAGCACATGTGAACGGCGTTGCTTGCCACACAGATGGTGCTGTGCGGCACCGAAAAAACTTTTTTTTGGTAGGCTCATCCGACTTGACGCCAGAATTTCATTGCGTCTTGAAGTTCTACCATTAGGGTCTTGGTATGATGCATTGCATATCCCACATCCGACAACAGTGGCTACCTAGCAAGTATCCTGCAGCATTTCACAGCAGAGAAGAGCAAGGGGAACTAATTATGTTGTAATTTAGCTTATTAAAGGTTAATGAGTGCCTGCTCTGTTCTGCAAACAAAGAAACCCCCCTGTTACAAAAAAAAACCCTTATATCTCCCATCTTACTGCTCAAAGAGATGTACTTTACCACTCTATTAAGGGGTCTTTTAATGTATTGCAAATAATACTCTAGGGCAGTGATTTTCAACCTTGTGCCTCCAGCTGTTAAGGAACTACAAGTCCCACAATGCAATGAAGGAGTCTGACAGCCACAGTCAGGCAAATGCATTGTGGGACTTGTAGTTTCTTAACAGCTGGAGGCACAAGGTTGAAAATCACTGCTCTAGGGTATAAACTATATTCTAGTTGTAGTAAAATCGAACTGTAATTGAAACGTCTTTACAGTACCCTTATAAATACTTTGCTTCGTTTAAATTAAGTCAATTATGATCTCTATTTTTTTTATAATTTATACTGTAGCACATCATATGAAATATAACATTCAGCTCTTAACTCTATTCAGCCAGACCTTATAGATGATATTTGTCCATAAGCTGTCTTGTCATATGCCCAAAGGACTATTGATGTTAGATGTAGACATAAACAGTGCAGACTGAATAGTAGCAGAAGGTAAACAGTTATGTGTGCTAACCCATAGGGGCTTATTCAGGGTTGGACTAGGCTCAAATGGGCGTCACCGGCCCAGATCCGCACCCAGGTCTGAGATTCTGAGGCTTCTTAAAGGAAAAGTAAATGTTTTTCTTTTTCTTTCTGTAAATTTGCTCTAAACAGCCCCCCAGATTAATGTACCTTAGTCCCTGCTGCAAGTCTGCTCTGGTTTCTGTGTTATCAGCAGCTTGTTTCCCCTTCTTCCTGGTGCAGAGTGAAGCCCAGCCCCTTAGTTTACTGAGCAGTCCATTTGCTGCTGTTCCACAATAGAGAGGAAGAGGGAGCCAGTGTTTCATTAGTAAGCTAGTTTCCCCAAGCAAAAGCTGCTGCACACACTGGTCTCTGCTATGTCATAGTATGCAAATGATCTCCAGGACTAGTGCAAGAGATAAGGTCAGCTCAGTAAGCGGAGCTTCACTCTGCACCAGGAAGAAGGGGAAACAAGCTGCTGATAACACAGAAACCAGAGCAGACTTGCAGCAGGGACTAAGGTACACTAAGCACCATATTGAATATCATGTTTCCCCACTAGGTGTCACACTTGTGGGCAAATTTACAAAATTCACGTGAAGGATTCGAAGTTCAATTGAATGAGATTGAATACCGATCGTACGATTTTTTTCGTATATTCGAAAATGCAAATTTGGCCTCTTTGATCATCGAATACCGAATTATCTAATAGATCAAAAGATCGGATATTTGATCATTCCGTCATTCGATGATCGAAGGATTTAAAATTGAATGCCCACTTCACCAGATTGAGCCTACCGAATACCAATAGAAGCCTATGGGAACCCCCCCATAAGCTTCTTTTGCTAAGTCCTGCTCGAATACCATTCATACGATCGAATGCGAATTTGACTCGTACGAATTTTTCAGAGGCTCGAAGGAAAAAGTACGATATTATTTTCGTGAAATCGAACGATCGGTATCCAATTGTACGATTTCATAGAGAAATCGAATGTCGAGCAAAATGATAGCCTAAAACTATTCAATAAGCATTTGATGGTTGAATAAATTGTAGGATTTTTGGTGAATAATAGTAAATTTTCCCCTTAATCTCATTGGTGCTTTCAGGGTAACTGTGGTGTTTTGAAAGTATGATCTGAACTGTCCTAATCTCCAAAAAAAATCTTCAAAAAGCCTATTTATAGGACGGGAATCCATTTTTATGTAGTACAGGCTTTTCCCCCTACTGAAAATTGTTTGGTGCCAAATTCTGTAATGTGTGTATCCAAGGTTAAGCTGGCTATAGACAAACAGATATTCGCCCTTCTACAACCAACGTTTCTATAGCGATCATTTGTTCCAATGCTACGATCGAAAACTAAAACTTTTTTTAGGATTCTACCCGAAGGATCATCTGCTGCTGTCAACCAACCACAGCTTCCTGAATCCTGTTCTTTTTACTTTTCCTGAGAATGTGCCTGTGCGTGTGTGTGTCTAGCCATGATCCAGGGTGTTTCTAGGAATCAGCAAAGAATTTTGGTGACTTGGCGCCTTAAAATTTAAAAACATTGGTAGCCAGTGCCTTCAAAGTACTCCTAAAGTTCTCCTAATTCACTAAAGTTTTAACTTGCTCAGGCCAATCCAATTGCTTACAATTCGATTCGCTCTTCTGCTCTCATTTTGAAAAACGCAGGCGCCATGTTTGTAAAGGAAAGGATGCTTCCTGTACATCTGTTCCCTTATTGCGCATGCGCAGAAAAAAAAAAGCCGGGCACCTAGACCAGTGGTTCTCAACCTGGGGGTCGCGACCCCTTTGGGGGTCGAACGACCCTTTCACAGGGGTCACTTAAGGGGTTCTAGGAGCAGCTTCATCTCTCTCCCCACTAGCCCTAGGCCAAGGTTGTAGCTCTCCGGGTGTTGGTGCTGGGAGTTGTAGTTCAGTAACCTGTGTAGGGAAGCCAGTTGCACTACAACTTTTTATATCCCCTTAGTAAGGACTGCCATACAGCTCTCCCTGTCCATTTAAAATTTGCTAAATTAACATGGTAATTGGGGTGTGGCAAAAATTTTAAATTTGCAGCTGCTTTGTCTCCTGTACTTTTCTAACAATCCGCTCTGGGCTGGCAATGAAAATATTTTTATATTTTATGGTTGGGGGTCACCACAACATGAGGAACTGTATTAAAGGGTCGCAGCATTAGGAAGGTTGAGAACCACTGACCTAGACACATTTGCATGTGTGTCATCAACTGAGAAAGCAGCGCCCCTTAAGACATGCCCATAGAACATTATTGAACATGTATGTGCTTCAAGGCTGCCTCTGGCAGCAGGGAGTAAGTTGGCTGCCAAATCATTGACGTCACCCAAGTGAGCACTCATTCTTGAACGGAACAGGCAGACAACACAGAATGTAGAGGGGGGCACACATTGTATAGGCACCTTTCTGTTGCTTTTCACAGCTTGATGCATTCCACCTTTGTTCAGCACTTGCAAATGTCTCAGTGAGTAGAGCGATCTAGAACAATAGGCTACATTTATTCCTGTACTCCCTTGTGGTGGAACGCATGAGAGATCTATTGCAGGGGAATGCAGGTTGAAACACCTGTGGGTAAGAGCCCATTATCAAGGGATACCTGGAAAAGATGAAAAACTCCTCAACGTAAAAACTCTTTTTTTCTGCTTTATCCATTTGTTTATTGAGTTCATAAAGGTTTTGTTGCTTTGAATTGAGCTCATTGTGGAGTACCAAGCTGGCTTCTGATCTACATTCATAATGATGTCAAGTGGAATACTACCAATTGCAGTGTTGTATGTTGCCTTGTTTATAACCCTGGATTATACTGAACACTGATTGGCTCTTTTTCGTTTTAAATATGCTGTGGGAAATGTGAGAACTTAGCCTATGATTAAGTATCTTGGAGATATGAAATGCGTAAGGCTGTATCCCTGTGTACTGGAATAAATACACTGATGTTTTGAGAAAGTCTACCTTGAAGATTGGTCTATGCAAGTGCCTGCTTTGTTTCTTTGTAAGGTTTATTGGTTCTCAGCTTCCCTCAATGCTCACAAAGGTATTGACAAAGAAAAATACATAAACACGGGATCAAGGCGCAGCTAAGTACACACTCTGTATATATAAATATTTCCTGGTCCCCATTTAATTAAGTCCTTAAAGGGAAGGTGTGTAAGTAAGCAATAGTCCTGACAGCTCTGTAAATTGCAGTTCAAGCATGTTATTGTTATTTAAATGATCCCAATATCAGTTTTCTTGCTGTGCTCCCAGAACCATATTCCTATCCTGCCTTGTATGTGATACCCATACAGACAATTTTTGCAAATCAAATTAAAGGACAAGGAAAGTCTAAAATAGAATAAGGCTAGAAATGCTGTATTTTGTATACTAAACATAAACATGAACTTACTGCACCACAAGCCTAATCAATGAAATGATTTATGCTTTCAAAGTTGGCCACAGGGGGCTGTCATCTTGTAACTTTGTTATACATCTTTGCAAGACCAAGACTGTGCACATGCTCAGTGTGATCTGGGCTGCTTAGGGATCATCATAAATTATCAAAACAGCCAAATAATATCCACCAGAAGCTGATACAGCAAGACTGATTAATAATCAGAATATACAGATGCACTGGGTCCTGTGTTGTCATGTAATGTAATGTGGATTTTATAGTTTTTGTATTGTTTAATACAAACTTTCTCCAACTCTGCAGAAACAGTGGCTGCAGAAAAATAATCCTCCAAATAGAATCCCAGTTTATCTGTTTAAATCTGGCTCCGTGATTTTTGTCCCTGCAGCTGGAGTTGGAAACAGTAAAGGGGAGGTAAAGGGAAAAATAAAATCCAATACAAATCTCTACACAGTTGCTGACTGCTCTACAGGGAAACAAAGCTGCTGAAGTTCTGCATGGCTGGGAATTAAGTATGATTATTTCCCTGCCCAGCAGTTAGGGACAGTCTGACAATTCCTATAAACAGCAGTATATGAAGGGAAAATTTTATTTTTTTACCTTTCCCAATACCCAACAAATAATGACTGTCAATGGCATATTACAGCAGCAGTAAGAGGGCATCCAACATGAGAGAGTATCATAATATATTAGGAATGAGACCCAGACAGGAAGCAGCAGGACTGGACTGAGAATCAAATTAGGCCCTGGCATTTCAGGTACACAGAGGCCCAATCAGCCCAGAAAGAGGCACAAAGAGGCCCAAACAGTCCCCACCAGCCCACTAAATACTGACTTTCTATGGCACCATATAGCAGCCCCTCTGGCATTTGCCCTAACCCACAGATTGCCAGTCCGGGCCTGGGAAGCAGTATTATGAACACAACTCTAGGTTGAGATTGTTGCACACGTGTCAATAGAATTTGATATTTTCTTTTTTCAAATTTCATGTAGAAGGGAACAACATATACACACTTCCATTATGCATGTCTGAGTCATGGACCTCTATTTAATAGCAGTTGCTCAAGAGGTCTTCAGTAGTCTTGTAAAAGGGCAGAGTGATAACATCAAATAGAATGTCTTCCTTCAAACTGTGGACAGTTCTCATTCCTTTTATGGGTCAGCACTGTATTGTAAAAGATTTACCATTTCTTAAAATGACAGGCCCAGCCCCCAGGTGCTGGGGCAATAGGTGACGGATACTGTGGAACCTTTTTTCTTCCAATTGTCACTCTGAAAGAACACTTTAAGGGCCTTAAGGGAAGAATTATACACTCTATTTCCCAGGACTTAGTTGGTAACTTTTTCAAACAGTAACTGCATTGTCTCTGCATTCCTCCTTATTCCTGAATGCAACCTTACACCACATACATATTAACCCAGAATGATCTCCAGGGATATTATTATGACTCCATACAAGGCAAGTTACTGTGTAGTTTATACTGAAATAGTTGCATAATATTATTTTAGTGTAAAGGTTCAGGTGTCCTATTGACATAGGCCATCCAAGATTGTTTTCAGCAGATATTAATGATTTGTAATAATGAGATATTAATGAAATGTTGCAGCACAGAAGACAAAAAAGAAGGTGTCAGTGGTCCATGACAAAGATCTCTTTGGTGGTCCCCACAGCTGCCCTAAAACTTGTGGCAGTTCTCATTTTTATGAACATGTAATAAGAATATAACAAGGCAGAAAATCTATACTGAAGTAGATGTGGGGTCCAAGAATGCCACCTGGGACTTTATAGTCACGTGATTGCAAAATAGAGCCACATTCGATTAAATGTACACTAAACGTCAGCTGCAATGAATACATATGTACTAGTACTAAGGTTGAATGTGATTTTTCTAGTGATAAGAATAAATGCAGTTTTCTAGGCAGAGCCGTGCCACATCGGCCAGGCGACCTGCAAGGTGATGCCACTGCGCATGCGTTAGACAACGCCAGGGTACACGTGCAAGATGACGCTGGTGTGCATGCGCAGAAGCAACAACAGGTGTGTGCACGTGTGCAGAAGTGCAAGAAGAAGATGGGGAGTGAGGGGACCGGACATGGGGTTGGTAACAAAGCAGGTACATGCCTGGTGGCCCCCCAGCATGGCGCCCTAGACACATGCCTACTTTGCCTACTCCTTGGCCTGGCCCTGTTTCTAGAGCTAAGAATTCATTAACTATTTTGCTTCATTTTTATAATTTGTGCTATGAGTTGCCTGTGCCTCTACAAAGATAGATTGCACTGTAATGCTATTAGGGTAGTAACTTTGCCAGACCTGTATGGCCAACTGTTAGGATAGAGTTGCCATCTTTTCTCCAGGTCTATGTGGGATGATGCAGGAAGTAAAGGGGCAGATTAGTCATGTAAAGGGGGCAGAGCTGTGGTATAAGTGGACAAGGTGGTTGCACTTTTGGTGAGTAGGCAAGGTTACAGAGGTTACAAATTAACCGGCAATGGATTTGACTGGTATTTTACTGGCTAGGTAGCAACCCTACACAAGGGAGATAAAGCAAACAAACAAAAAGAACCAGTGGTGTAACTATGATCAACAAGGCCTCACTGCATAAAAAATCTTTAGGAGGTCCACTTTCCCCTTGCTAGGGTTGCCACCTGGCCGGTATTTTACCAACCAGGCTGGTAAAAATGATGGTTAATCCCAATGTTATTAATAGGGAAAAAAGATAAATATATAGGAAGACCAGTATTTTTTTCCAGAAAAGGTGGCAACCCTACTTCTGGGCCAGGTAAGCTGTCAATGACTCTCCAGCGAAGTTTGGATTATAAATATAGAAGACCCCAAAGCCACAGGAAGGCCCAGTGGACAGAGCACCCAGGGGAAATAGGGGTCTGAACTGTGGGGGGGTTTGCTGTATTGATGTTTTACCACAGAACAAAACCTTGAAGGACACCAGAAAAAAATGGCTCCACTAAATATACTAGTTTTTCATTCGAACTATCAGTTATCCCAGAGGAAAAGGTCGACTAAATAAATACATTAGAATTATTATTTTTTAGAACTGCCAGCAGAGTAAAACAAACCTATATACTGTGTATATATAAGGTATATAGGGTTGCCACCTGGCCGGTACTTTACCAGCCTGGCTGGTATTTTTGATGGTTGATCCCAATGTTATTAATAGGGAAAAAACTTAAATATATAGGACGGCTGGTATTTTTTCCTAGGAAAGGTGGCAACCCTAAAGGTATATGACATATATATAGTGAATAAAGTACCCCCTTTTGTAGAATATAAGCATATCATAAGTCACTGAGCAGTTCCATGACCATATAAAAGCATGTGCTTTTATACAGGTCATGGAACTCCAAGGTTACTTCTAATATCCTCATATTTTCCTACAAGGGTACTTTATTAAATATAATACACAACTTTTATTGAGTCATGTGACCAAAATGACATCACTACTCATCGTTTATAAGTGATGACATCACTAGTCACCATTTATAATGATATAATTTAAAAGATATTCATGGCTTTTGTGTATTATATATGTCCTATATCCAGTATAGAGGGCTCTAGAGTAGGAGTAGAGAGGGAACAAGCCCATGTTTTCTCTTGCTCTCAAGGGGTCAGTACTAAACAGGTCTGCCCAGACAACCTATAGTCCAGTGAATTCTGGAGAGGCTGGGGCACAGGTTTGTTTTTGTTTTGCTTTGGTATAAATGTTTGAATTGGACAAAGCAAATGGGAGATAATATCTGAACCTTGAACTTTGTAAGGTTCTGGCACAATTACCTGTTTTTAGTGCACAGGCTCAGCCTTGTGAAACTGATCCTATCTGTGTATTTACAATGCCTACCATAAGGGGTTCTGTTGTTTTCCAGAAAGGAAACAAATAGCCACATAATTTATACCCCTCTCAAATCATTAAAGGTGCTGAGGTTTTCAGCAGTTAAGCATACTTTTTGCCAAGACTACATTAAAGCAACATGCTATATTATATCGGGAAATCTGGTGGCAGCATTCCTTTAAATTGCCTGAAACACAGAGACAAGCGAAAATAATGTTTTTAGTCATTTATTTATATTGTATATTATTTCAAACAATTCCAAATAATGTGTGAGAAGATTTTTCATTGTGTAGTTGTGAAAAGTCAGGACAGCTTATCTATTATCTGCACTGGAAAGCTGGCTGTACAGCTTCATATGTCTGCCTACAGTGTAAAGAGAGGAGCTTATTGAGGTCTCTGGTACAGGTATGGGATCCGTTATCCAGAAACCTGTTATCCAGAAAGCTCCGAAATATGGAAAGGCTGTCTCCCATGTTATCCAAATTATCCAGATTTTTAAAAACAATTTCTTTGTTCTCTTTTATAATAAAGTAGTACCTTGTACTTGATCCAAATTTATATATTATTAATCCTTGAAAGCAGAACCATCCCTTTCAGTTTATCTAATGTTTGTATGATTTTCCTGTTAAGGTATGAAGATCCAAATTATGGAAAGATCTATTATCTGGAAAGCCTCAGCTCCCGAACATTCTGGATAACAGGTCCCATACCTGTATCTGAAGGAAACACCACATTTTTACAAAAGCATTATACTAAAGGGGAACAAACTGCTCTTATTAAAGACACACAGAAAGTCCTCCCATGAGAACTTCTGTGATTTAATTTATGTTATTTCCAGCAGCAATCATCAATGTCAGCAATCATCAATCATTGCTATTCTTTACATAGAAGACCTCCTTAATCAGAACCTTTCTGCTTAGGTGTTCCTATCTCCCTTTTAAAAGAATAGTCACACCAAAAAATAAGTGTTTTAAAGAAATTACAATATAATGTACTGTTGCTATGCATTGGTAAAAGTTATGTGTTTGCTTTAGAAAGACAACGCTCGTTTATATTAATAGGTTATTGTGTAGCTATATGGCCAGCCAGTCGAGCTATAAAAGGAGAAAAGGCACAGGCTATTTAGTAGATAACAGATAAGCTCTGTAAAAGAATACAATTGGATTCAACAGAGTGCATCTGTTATCTGCCATGTAACCTGTGCTTTGAATGGCTGCCCCCATGGCTACACAGCTGCTTGTTTATATAAATTATAGTAGCGTTTCTAAAGTAAACATACAACTTGTACCAGTGCAGGGAAAGAGTACATTATATTTTAATAACTTTAAACCACTTTAATTTTTTGGTGTTAATGTTTCTTTAACTTTCCCTTTGATAGTATGGGAATCACACAGTCATGGCACTGTGCAGAGCTCTGGGGAGGGCCTTAAGGCTTAAGATAAACCTTAATGGACTAGAAATTAACCCCTAAGCTGCTGGAGTAGGGACATAAAAAGAGGCTTTTAAACATCAGGTTCAGATTAAAAAAACAATCCTATCAATGAGGTTGCTAATATAACATTTATACATTACTTAACAAAGACTGCTCATTTTATTTTATCTAGAATCACAATAATCACTCCTATCCTTACTGTATGAGATGCCAAGTTTCAGGGGCATATTCTGCATGTGTACTATTATCCCCCCAGCCTTTAGTTTTCATTTAAAGGTATATTTCAGTATTTTGTTTCACTAGGGCTTAACATATTTGGCAAGAAGTGGTTTTGCCTCTTGGTGATACTGAAATTTCAAGAGCAAACTGATAATTGAGTTATCACTGCATTCATACACTGTTCAGAAGGGCCTCAAGAAATTTGTCTCAAAATGAAACATTCTCCTGGGTTCTGCATGGACATGCTCAACTAGAAAAACAAGCTCTGTCAGATCACTAAGAAAGAAAAACATGTATGTGTTGCATCTGGTTGCCCTTCTGTGAAACTAGGGAATGACTGCAGAGAAACCTGGAATTCCATCCACCTTTGTGCCAGAAAGGTTCATACTTAAAGAGGTAGTTCTCCTTTGAATTATTTTTTAGTATGAAGTAGTCAGTGGTATTCTGAGATAATTTGAAGTTATTGTTTTCTATTGTTTTTTTATTGTTATAATTTTTCTTTATCAGATCTCCATTTGGGACTGCAATAGAATTATTTATATTGCAGTCCCAAATGGAGATCTGATAAAGAAAAATGTATTACATAATAAATAATAAAAGTCATAAAATAAAAATAATATTGAAATTGTAGCTTCACAGAGCAATGGCTTTAAGGCTGCCTGGCTCAGAGACCCCAGAAGGGGCAGAAGAGGTGAGCAAATAATTAAAAAAAACTATAAAAAAAATTAAGACAAATTGAAAAGTTGCTAAACATAGAATATTTATATACAAAATGTTTAATTTAAAGGCAAACTATGCCTTTATTTTTCTTTAATCTGACAACATAAAAATGACTTTACAGCCACAAAGACAGCTTGTAGCCAGGGGAGCTCCACCAATGAGGCGAGTTGAGCCACTTGCCTCAGGCAAGCTTACCAGGGGCAGCAAAAACTCTGATAACGGTAGCCAAGAGCCGAATTTCGGAGAGGTAAGTAAAATGTTAGGGGCATTTGCCGGGGGGGGGG
>CM044438.1:14785605-14802328 GCA_024363595.1 Xenopus borealis
GGGGTCTATGTCGGGTAGGGGAGTAGGATTTTTGTTATTATGAGTTTGTTTCTCCTTTAAAGGTGAACTACCCCATTAAAGAAGGTGTTTCACCTGGCGTCATGCAAAATGTAATTAGGAGAGGAGGGCCTAGGTAATCTTCTCTTGCCTCATGGATGCATTGACAATTTGCCACTGATAATGCCATTGTATTCTAAGGGAAGACCCAATAAACAGATATTTCAGAATAAGACGATTAAAATACTTCTGCTGTGTAATGTCAGTTTTAAAAACAAGATATTTTCAAGAACAGTTTGCAGCCATAAACTTTTTTGAAAGTTACATCTCCTTAGCAAAGCTGCCATAGATGCACAGATGTAGTGTTTTCTATGATTTTCATCCCAACAATTTCCGTACCATGGCGATTGGTTGTTCAGTTGATCGGACAGGTTAGAACATTTCTGTTGAATAAATAAAAATATATTTGCATGCATTGACAATATCCATAGTTGAACGTCACTACCAATCTTTCCTTTAATTCCCTCTCTTCTTTTGTGCGCACATTTCAAACTTGTGTGCGCAGTTTTTGAAAACTGTGTGCTTAGGTCAGAACTAGGGTTGCCACCTTTTCTTGAAAAAAATACCGGTCTTCCTATATATTTACCTTTTTTTCCTATTAATAACATTGGGATCAGCCATCAAAAATACCGGCCAGGCCGGTAGAATACTGGCCAGGTGGCAACCCTAGTCAGAACTGATACAAAATATTTGTGCACACCAAAAATTGTTGCGTACCCTGCCTCAAAAAATGTATGCATTCACATAAACATACACATAAAGGGCCAATAAAAGCTGCCGACAGACCGGCAGCTTATTGGTCCAGGTGTAGGGCACTCAGATGGGCCTCCCCGATCGACATCTGGACGAAAGTTGCCCAGATGTCGATCGGCAGGGTTAAAAATCCAGTTGGATCCTGTATTGCCTCCAATCTGATCGTTGGGCCCGGGATCGGTTCAGCTTGATATCACCCGCCTCAATGTGGACATATTGGGGAGAGATCTGGTTATTTGTTAATTAGTAATTTATATCTCCTATCCAAAGGACATCTGGGAGGTGAAATGCTGTTAAATGCAAAATGTAAAATGTGAGTTTTTCACCCCTGAAATTTCAGAAATACTTTAAAGGACAGGGAAAGGCAAAAAAATAAAATCCCATTTTTACCTTCTTTAATGAACAAGAAATCTATATCCAATATACTTGAATTAAAAAATGTGTATCGTTTTTTATAAGAAAACTGACTGCATGAAGTGAAATTCTCCGTTCATTTACTGCTGTTTAAAGGAATTGTCAGACGGTCCCTAACTGCTGGGCAGAGAAACAATCATACTTATGAACAGCAGGGGGAGTCCCTACCTTACCTCCCAGCCATGCAGAACTCTAGCAGCTTGCAGTCAGCGACTGTGTAGAGATTAGTAATGGATTTTATTTTCGCCTTTACATCCCCTTTACTGTTTCCAACTCCAGCTGCAGGGACAAAGATCATGGAGCCAGATTTAAACAGATAAACTGGGATTCTATTTGGAGGATTATTTTTCTGCAGCCACTAGTTCTGCAGAGTTGGAGAACTTTTGTATTAAACAATACAAAAACTATAGAATCCACATTAGAAGAGTCTTGCTGTATCGGCTTCTGGCAGATATTATTTGACTTTCGCTGTTTTGATAATTTATTATGATCCCTAAGCAGCCCAGGCATCACTGAGCACAATGTGCACAGTCTTGGTCTTGCAAAGATGTATAACAAAGTTACAAGATGACAGCCCCCTGTGGCCAACTTTGAAATCATAAATCATTTGTTTGATTAGGCTTGTGGTGCAGTAAGTTCATGTTTATGTTTAGTATACAAAATACAGCATTTCTAGCCTTATTCTGTTTTAGCTTTCCGTAACAAAGCTTTGGTATTTTGGAGTGAAAAGACCTGTTTACCTCTTTTCTGTTCATCAAATTGGGAACATTCCTAAAGGCCCCCATACAATGGCTGATTAAAGCTACCGAAAAACCAAGACCCCCTAATTACCGTGTTCATTTTACAAAATTTGGCAGGTTATGAAAGTTTGAACATATTTCTGTGATATTTTTTTTTCAGTTATTACGGTTTTGCTAATGAAGGTGAATTGCCCATTTTTGTTGCCACACCCCCTAATTACCATGTTAATTTTACAAAATTTGGCAGGTTATGAAAGTTTGAACACATAACTCGGTTATTACAGTGTTGCTAATGAAGGTGAATTGCCCTTTCAGCTGTGAGTCTAACTTTTCCCAAGGGACCTGTTATCTTCTTACAATTACTTGTTTACTTATCTATAAATTGTTACAAAGTATCTTATCTGAACCTCCTGGCAGTTCTGGACTCTCTGCCAAAAGCCAATGGAGTTAGAAACTTTGTTTCTTTTTCTGTCTGTTCAGTCCTGAGAAAAGCTGGATTTTCCAGTACAAATGAGGGACTGCGGCTTGAGCTGTCAAAAGAGGGACTGTCCCTCAAAAAACGGGACAGTTGGGAGATATGTTGTTTGTTGAAGCAGAACTTGCCCGACGGCACCAGCGCAGACAGGGCTGGATTTATGTAGCGGGCACCCTAGGCCCACTGTCGTTTGTCGCCCCTGTCTCCTCCCATTTATGTGCTCAAATTTTCATCATCGGGACAGAGCAATGGGAATTGGCATACGGGAAATTTACATTTCTGAACCAATGTGGGAGTGGTTGGGAAGCATGCGCCCCCTAAAATCCTGCCGCCCTAGGCCCGGGCCTAGGTGGCCTCTCCTGTGCCCAGAAGCACCAACCAGTGTGATCGGAAGCTCAAGAAGAAGACAGGGAGTGAGGGGAACGGACCTGGCGTAGGTAACAAAGCAGGTACGTGCCTGGTGCACGTGTCTACTATGCCTAGCCCTTGGCCTGGCCCCTGCCAGCTGCCCCTTTGTCAGAGAGAGGGCCAGTCCCTCTTTTGACAGCTCAACCTGCAGTCCCTCATTTCTCCCTATTTTCTCTGCACTGAACAGCCAGAAAAAGAAACAAAGTTTCTAACTTCATTGGCTTTTGACAGAGAACCCAGAACAGCTAACGGGTGCAAATAAGATACTTAGTAAGAAAATAAGTAATTGTAACAGGAGAAATATGTGTAAACTTTCATAATCTGCCAAATTTTGTAAAATGAACATGCTAATTATGGGGTGTGGCCACAAAAAAGGGGCTTCTCAAAAACATCTTTGTGCTCCAAATTTTTTTGTCCCTCTTTTTACTTCCAAAATGTTGGGAGGTGTGTAACCAGCAATACACAGGGGTTTCCTCCTCTATAGCACACTGCTGTCTGTCACACATTTAAAGGGGTTGTTCACCTTTGAGTTAACTTTTAGTATAATGTAGAGAGTGATATTCTGAGACAATTTGCAATTGGTTTTAATTTTTTATCGTTTATGGTTTTATAGTTATTTAGCTTTTTATTCAGCAGCTCTCTATTTTGCATTGTCAGCAATTTGGTTTCTATTGTACAAATTACCCTAGAAACCCTGCATTGATTTGAATAAGAGACTGGTATATGAATGGGGGATGGACTGAATAGAATGATAAGTAATAAAAAGTGGCAATAACAACAGATTTGTAGCTTTACAGAGCATTTGTTTTTAGATGGTGTCAGTGACCCCCATTTGAAAGCTGCAAAGAAACAGAAGAAAATTGCAAATCATTAAAAAACTATTAAAAATAAATAATGAAGACCAATTGAAAGGTTTCTTAGAATTGGCCCTTCAACAATATACTAAAAGTTAACTTGAAGGTGAACCACCCCTTTAAGCACAGCACAGACAGAAATGAAATCAGGTAGAGTTCCAACAGGCAGTGAGTGTCCTAACCAGCCAGTACTGTGTAAGGTCAGGCACTTCTTAAAGGGCACTGCCATTGCCAGCCTGAACCGCACACTTCATGAATTCTCCTGTCAGCCCCAGACCAGGCAAAATGGGCGGGAAAAGGGGAAGGGCTGCAGGTATGCTCTTCCAGCACCGGTGGGCGATACCTCGTGCTAAGCAGAGCACTGGGTTTTTTTTTTGTTTGGGGTGTGTCCTTTCCAGGTGAGGGGAGAAGGGAGGTTATTGCAGCAGCTTCAGGGAAAGAGGCTCGCTGGCTTCACCCACACTACATGGATCCAAACCTGAATAGCGTGATTTAAGGACTAGAATTTACAACAGGTGCAGAAGTAAACACACATCCATTGGGGACACGCTCAGTTCTGTAGAGGTGTGTAAGTGCTGCTTGTGTGTGACAGACCGGAAACAGGAGAGCATGGCAGCCGCTTGTGTGTGAGTTGCAGCATCACAGTGCTGCCTCAGGTGAAATTTGCAGCCTGTGCACCTCCCCTATTGTGTGTAAGTGTGTGCACATGACAGCTGGAGAGTGTGTGGCAGTTTGTATGAATGGTATGTGTCAGCCTGTCTGTCCTGCTGCTTGTGTTTGACAGCTGTGGCTGCAGTTAGGGGCATCCAGTGTGAGAAGATTCTGGGACACCTGACACACACACACACACACCTGACACACACACACACACTTCTCTCACAAGCAACTCCTGCCAGTATACTCACCCTTGGCACCACTTTAACCAGGACCCGGTACAGAGAGAGAGAGATAGACTGTTTACTAATCGATCACAGGAGCTACACAATATTCCTGGATATACTGTACATTTTCCAAACCGTTTAGGGATTAAAAATGGGTTTTCTGCCTGCTGACTGAATTTCCTAATTTTTTTTGCACCTGGAATTTTGGAAGAACATTTTGCTTTGGAATCGTATCACCTTACCTCCCTTCACAGAGATCTTCAATATATACAAAAAAGTATATAAATAACGCCCTGTGGATATTTCAGCTGGGGCTATTCTAAGGAACAGGTTTACTGGAAATAACCATCATGTCAGTAGAAAGGAGGCTGAATGAGCTGGAGGACATGATTTTGAGAGGTCCCCAGGGGTCCGGCACTGTGTCACTCAGCATGGAGACTCTAATAGATGCCCTTATCTGCCTGTGTCAGACATGCAACATAGCACCTTTACGACGGGACAAAAACGTGACAGAATTCCTGGCCTGGGGTAAGCCATTTAGCATTGTTGTTTAGTCTCTTTTTATGAGTACACCATCGTTATACAAAGTGTGGCATTGTAATTATAGTGTGCCTGTGATCCCAGTATACAGCTGTTTTTACTGAACAAATGATGGTTTATAGAGATTACCGTTAGCACATGACCACACATTCCCCAGCTATTTCCATTTTTACCCCTAGAGATCTTGCACCCATTTATGGTGCACTAGTTATCACTAATAATGAAAGGGGTGTTTGTGTAGCGCAGATGGCTAACTGCGAGTCCAGGTACACAGGAAAAATGTACTTGCCAGGGTCTATTTTTACAGCTTGTATCTGTGAAACAATCAGATTTACAGTGCATGAGTGTCCCCACTGGAGTTTTAGGCTTAGATGGTAAGTTTGTTGAGGCAACTGCTAGATACTCCAATTTGGAGAACAAGCTTCCCTTTACATGTATATGTATCAGTGATGTCTGCCTTCACCTTTGGTTTGCTGTATTCATATGAGTTCTTGGATCAGCTTTGCCACCCAGACTATTGTATGAACTATAAAGTGCCCCATGACTGGTTTACAGCTGCACTATACATAAACATACTATTTCCTGAGGGACAGATGCTAGCTATTAGAAATAGGCTTTCTGTGGCAATTCCTTCAAATATGACTGGATCAGGCATATCCAGTGTCAAACAAAGGCTCCTGGGGCACATAATTATATGTGAATTCTTCGAGACCTTGTCAGTATGAGAGAGAGCAAAGGTGGCAGCTCATAATGGCTGGAGGTGCTTGCAGGATTGGAGCATGTAAAAATTTGGTATTTTGTGCTTCCAATCAGAGAAGAGGTTTCCTGCAGCCCAGTGTCCATTTGTGCTGTGTTAACCCTTATCACTAACGTGATAAGTGTTTTCAACCATTTAAATACAGTAGGTGTATATATAATTTGCATCAATTCAATTGGTCTCCAATTATGTTGCGTTATTTGCCTTCTTGTTTGCCTTTCCACTGACTGGAGTTATTACCTCTGGCAATCAAACCAGATTAAGACACTAGTCTTTTTCTGTTTGGTCCCTCTCCAACATTTAAATCATTGCATGGTTGCCACATCATCGACCCTAGCAACAGGAAAACAATTTAAAATGCTAAACTGTAAGGTTGCATTATTTTATTTAAATGTAGGGGGGAAGGAGGGTACCCTAAAAAACATTTACAATCTTTTTCAGCCTTTCATCCTTAAAAAGTAAAAGATGCCAGCATTTTTTTTTTTTTTTACTTATACTTATTTTATTGTGTAAAGTGAAATTTGCTGAAAAAATGGTGTGAAAAGCTGTGTAATTTAAATAGCAAATTTATCCAGGTGTGTTTTAGTTTACTCTGTGCGAACTCCAGATTTTACACCATAATGTTACACCACTTCAGTCCTTTGTCCGTAACTTCCAGCGGCAGTCGCTTTATGAAAAGAAAGAAAAATTATGCATTTTTTTACATGGTGATACTTGCCAATGTCTGCCCCTAGGTGATTTTGTAGCCCCAGTTATCAATATCTCCTCAGGAAGGTGACAAAATATCAGAATGAATAACCTGGAATTGGGGGTGCCCCAGGTAGAGTCCTGCACCGGGTCGGGTACCCGCGGGTAACCCGTAAAATCCCACGGTACCCTGCCGGTTGCTCGTAGAGTTTCTTGGTGCGGGTATAGAAGCGGGCCGGTGGTTCTGCAGGTTGGCGGGTTGAGGGTCGGGTCGCAGATCCTCGCTATAGCGATTTTTACTCCTTTTTCTGAGCATTTCTACTACTGATGATGTCACATCTGGTTCACAATGACAGCACTTCCTGTTTTACTCCTTTTTCTCTGATCCCGGCTGCTTCCGATGATGTCACTTCCGGTTTAGAATGACAGCACTTCTGATTCTTGATGGTCAGCGGGTTGCGGGTCCGGGTTGCGGATCTCGGGTTGCGGGTACGGGTCGGGTCGCGGGTCCAAGCGGGTAAGAATGCGGGTTGCGGGTACGGGTCGGGTACGGGTCCCAAAAAATGGACCCGCGCAGGACTCTAGCCCCAGGTCATGATTGGAAACATTTGAAGTTGAATTCAGTGTGGAACGATTCTCAGTGTTTTGTTACTCATGAAATTTTTTATGAGATAGGGGTTTCTTTACTGATTCCCATAGTCAGCACCTTTATGTCTAATGAGATATTAGGCAAGTGTGAGCAATAGCAGGACAGCAAGCAGTTTACAGTTCAACATAAAGCACCAGAAATGTTATAACCACACATAGGGGCAAATTCACTAAGATCCAAAGTTGCGCCAGCTTTGCCGCACTTTGCCAGGTGTAGTTTACCCAGCGCTACGCAAATTCACTAAAATTCAAAGTTGCGCTCAGGGAGTTGAACGGGAGCAAAGTCGCGCTACCATTACAATCGCCAGGCAAAGCGAAGTTACTCTAGCGATGCCTAATCTGCACACGGCGCCAAGTTAAATTATAATGGACGCATATGGTGCAGCCACTACATTACACTACACAAACCCAGGAAAGCTTTAATAAGTAAAATGAAGTTGTTCTATTGCCCTACATGTGCCCAGTGTATAGTTGAGTTGCCATATGTTTGGAAATGTAGGGGGGAAGGAGGGTACCCTAAAAAACATTTACAATCTTTTTCAGCCTCTCACCCTTAAAGGAAAAGTAAATGTTTTTCTTTATCTCTCTGTAAATTTGCTCTAAACAGCCCCCCAGATTAATGTACCTTAGTCCCTGCTGCAAGTCTGCTCTGGTTTCTGTGTTATCAGCAGTTTGTTTCCCCTTCTTCCTGGTGCAGAGTGAAGCCCAGCCCCTTAGTTTACTGAGCAGTGCATTTTGCTGCTGTTCCACAATAGAGAGGAAGAGGGAGCCAGTGTTTCATTAGTAAGCTAGTTTCCCCAAGCAAAAGCTGCTAAACACACTGCTCTCTGCTATGTCATAGTATGCAAATGATCTCCAAGACTAGTCTGAGAGATAAGGTCAGCTCAGAAAGCTAAGGGGCGGGGCTTCACTCTGCACCAGGAAGAAGGGAAAGAAGCTGCTGATAACACAGAAACCAGAGCAGACTTGCAGCAGGGACTAAGGTACATTAATCTGGGGAGCTGTTTAGAGCAAATTTACAGATAGAAAAAAAAAAAAAGGTTTACTTGTTCTTTAAAAAGTAAAAGATGCCAGTGTTTTTTTGGGACTCTTTTTTTTTTTTTAAGTCTATTGGACTTCCCCTGGTCTGAGGTGGTGAAGTCAAGTCTTGTGCAAGTTCAGTAAAATTTGCATCTTAGTGAATTAGCGTAGTTACGTCCCTTCATCAGTGCGCAACTTTGCCTGGTGTAAGGGTGCGAAGTTGCGCTAGAGTCTGTCTACACAAAGCAGTATCAAGCAGTAATGTGTGTCTTCTCTGCCACCATTTTTAGCCTTATAGCAGTAATTGGTCCATTTACTCCTTACAGCTCTGGGAGGGAGATATACTGAACACAGAAAAAATACTGGTTGTTTATAAACACTGGCCAAATTTGTACCTGGCCCGTAACACATGGCAGCCAACAGGGCCGGTCGTACCAAGTGCGGGGCCCAATTGGAACCATTTTGGCGGGGCCCCCTAGAAGGAACTTTGCTGTCTGTCGCGGGTTCACAGAGCTGGATGGGCAAATAGTGCTGCTTTCCCCTCTGTCTAAGTGACGGCTGCCAGTTGGGGATGGGGACAGGCTGGGCATCTGGGAGAAATGTTCCCTCACTTTTTTTAATCTATGTGCGTTAAAAAAGTGCAAATTTTGGTTACCACTGTAAACTGTGTTTGTACAGCACCATGGATTATATATACAACATTAATACATTTCACTTGTTATTTGGGCCAATTGGGTTTGGGGCGGGCTGGTTGAATTGGGTTTGGGGGTGGGCTTGGCCAATCAGGTTCAGCTGTGGCCTGGGCCAATCAGGTCTGAGCAGGCTGGGCCAATCTGGATTAGGGGTAGTCTGGGCTACTCTGGGATTAAGGGAATAGGAATCAGAGTTCGCACTGGAGCGGGGCCCCCATAAGAGCGGGGTCCAATTGGGCCAAATTGGGCCAATGTGCTTAAGACCGGCACTGGCAGCCAATCAGATGATTGCTTTCCGTGTTCAACCTGCAGCTGACTGAAGAAATTGCTAATCACTGACTGGTTGTTATGGGTTACTGCCCGGGGCAAATTTGCCTAATGTTTATAAATGAGCCACATTCTCTTTTGCATTTGGCCTTCATGTCCAGTATGTGATGTCCTACTAAACTTGATTAATGACTCCTACACTGCTATGTAATGATACTTGCTGCAGTACAACCATAAGCATGTAGGTACCAACCTTTAAATGATTCTGAGGAGTGATATCACATTCACTTCAGCTTTTATAACACTGTGGAGATGCACCAAATCAAAGATTTCAGCATATAATAATATAATTAATATAAGTGCCTAAGGAGGCAACTTCGAGCGACTTTGGAAAACGCAGCGTGCGTGTGAATAGCTGCAGGTAATTATCCATTAATCAGCTGGAAGGCAGGGGGAAGCGGTTTGGGGAGATTTGTCGCTCCAAAGAAGAGGCGATTAGTTGCCAGGCAACAAATCTCCCCAAATCTTCCAGTCTGGCCTTTCCCTTACAGCAGACAATCCTGTTTTGAGTTGACCCACTGCAGGATTCGTTTTGGGTTTTGGCAATATCCCAGTGCTTTTGCAGGATTTGTAGTTGGGTGAATCCTTCCAAAACAAAGCTGAGCCACATGACATTAAAACTCTGGACAAATAAATAGTGATCATGTTCTGTTCATGATGTTTTACTAAAATCTGATCATTTAAACAAAGGTTTTGATTAACTGTGGAGGATTTGGTATTCGGTCAACTACAAAAATAATGATTCAGTGCATCCCTGTTCCTGGAAGATTCTGAATTTCATTTTTCAAGGCAGGGTTGTATGTTCATTGGTACCAAAACATGTCTACTGATGAATTGTGGGGTTTGAATTTGCCCACAGATTCCCAGATTTTCCTGTAGCTGTTCCCAAGCATTCCCAGAAAGTTTCCCAGCTGGCACCCACAGGGGCAAATTCACTAAAGCGCGAAGTGTCTAACTATAACGCTAATTTCCCAGCTTGACGTCAATTCGCAACTTCGCCGATTCACTAACAGTGTCCTTGCGAAAATTTACTAGCAAAGTAGATAGACTTGCGCAACTTCGCACCCTTACACCAGGCGAAGTTGCGCACTGACGAAGGGACGTAACTACTAGGGATGCACTGGATCCAGGATCCTAAGCCCAGCTGAACCGAATCCGAACCCTACTTTGGTGAGGAGGTAAATTGCATTGACTTTCTCGAAAGATTCTGGGGTTCGGCCAAATCCAAAATAGTGGATTCGGTGCATCCCTAGTAACTACACTAATTCACAATGAACATTTTTCTGAACGTTACCTCTTGTGCTCGACATTACTTTACCAGGTCAGACCTGGTAAAGTTCAATAGAATAGATAGGAGTTTGAAAAAAAAATTAGGCATTGCTAGCATAAATGTGCATTGTTTGGTGAAGTAACGGTAGCGCTAATTCGTTACCGTTCGCCGCCCTGAACGCCAATTCACATCTTAGTGAATTTGCATAGCGATGGCGAAAATTAACCTGGCGAAGTGCGTCGAATGCCGGCAAAGCTATCGCATTTTCTCGCTTTAGTGAATTTGCCCCATAGAACCTAAATACCTTTGTTTCTAAGTGATAACACAACTTGTTTTTCTAGTTAAACATGTCCGAACAGAACCCTGGAAAATGTGTCGTTCAGTGAAAAATTTCTTGAGGTCTTTGTAAAAAAAATGTTTTGAGTTTATGCGTGCCTGATTTTTTTTTAGTTCAAATGCCTGTTATTTTATCCTTAAAGCTTCAGCGTCAAGGCAAATCAGCTTCTTGCCAAATATTTACTGAATATTCCTGCCAATTATTTTAAAACATATAATCCTCTGATTATAAATGGGGTTTATATTGCTTTTATTTTCCCTAAAATATCCTGTACAGTTTCTGAGCAGAGAGGGTACTCTTTGCATATTGCATTGCTACAAGTCACATTGGTTGACTTGAAAACACAGTTCCTATAGCTGATGATAGTCCACAGTAAGAAAAGCTTGGGGAACAAAAATGCAGCATAAAAGGGAAATCTAACTATATCTTACTATAAGGTATTGGGTTATTCCTTATTATTCATTCTTAACTCTGACTAAAGATCCAGACTGAAAATGCACTTCTTGCACAACGTTTTCTCTCAGTATAAGCCTTGCGTTTGGCTTATTGACCATAGGCAGAGGGTGATTTTTTTGTTTGGGCTAAGTCTAATGTTACTGCAACAGTTTTTTCAGCAGTGATTTTACGCTGAGTATTAGTAACATCTGTAAGTCACATGTGTGAGCACATGTGAGGATTTTTGTCTAAAAATGCACTGCAATCTGAAATCTGTCCCATACATGGTCTGACTTAAGAGCTACTAACTGATGGGCCCACACGCTGCATATGAAGCCCAGACTATTTTGAAAATAATATACATAGCACTCTCTTATTATCAAAATTATAGAAAAAGTTCAGTCCATCCACATTACTGGAGACAAGGGCTAATGATTGGCTTGTTTAACATTAAATCATGTTTATTGGTCTACTTTCACATAAAACAGAAGGGATATGTTAATTGTCATTTATGGGAGATTGTATACATACAAGGTATAATGCAGATGTATTTTGGTCCCCTCAAAAAACAGAGAAAAGTGAATTGAATCGATAAAAGAGTTGCTAATATTCTTCATATACGGCTAATAAATATTTTAACTAATTGAATCAACTAATTGTAGCAGTTCGGTTGCTCCTGGATCACTGAGCTGCCAGACTGAAACCCCAGATAGAGGAACATTACATTTTAAACTTACATTTTGGGAAAACCTTAAAAAGTAAAAGAAGGAAAGCAATGGAAAAAAGTCTTGATTTCTGTTGAACAATCTGGAAGGTGAACATCCCCTTTAAGGAAACAGTAACCAATATCCAATCACAATGGTTCCATTGAACTATTTAAATAGGTGTGAAAGTGAGATCTGGTCACAATGGTAATATAATGGCTGCATCACACCTTCATACCTTTTCCAGTTTCAGATAACACCTACCTGAACAGATCAATGGAACTACCATTGACCATTCTAATCAGTATTCCTTTATGTTATCGAATTTCAACATTGCTCATTTCAGTAGTAAATAGTCCATTAGAAATAGTTACATAATTAATTTTTGGAAACTCCCACTGTTCATTGAACAGCAAGTATTTTAATATTCTTGGGGGAGTGTAAATTAATGAATGTAAAGAAATTTGCATGTTTTTATTGTTCATTAGACAGTTGCATGGTACTTTTTAAGACTTCCTTAAATGTGTCCTTTTCTTGCTACTAAATGAGTTGCAAAACATATGCAGGTTTGCAAAACTTAAATAAAATCAAGGTATTTCTTGTTGACCAACTTTTATTACATTCGAACTGTTGGGTTTTGATATTTATTTATAGCCTTGTTACTTAGACAAACATAGTCAGGTGTTGCGGATCTTTTGACTTTTGTTTGCCCTGTGTTCTTCTGCCATGCCCAATTTTAATTGGATGCAAAATGTCCTATGACTATTTAAAGGGGTTGTTCACCTTCAAGTTAACTTTTAGTATATTGTAGAAGGGTCAATTCTAAGAAACTTTTCAATTGGTCTTCATTATTTATTTTTCATAGTTTTTTAATGATTTGCAATTTCCTTCTGTTTCTTTGCAGCTTTCAAATGGGGGTCACTGACACCATCTAAAAACAAATGCTCTGTAAGGCTACAAATGTATTGTTATTGCCACTTTTTATTACTTATCATTCTATTCAGTCCATCTCCTATTCATATTCCAGTCTCTTATTCAAATCAATGCAGGGTTGCTAGGGTAATTTGTAACCTAGAAACCAAATTGCTGACACTGCAAACTAGAGAGCTGCTGAATAAAAAGCTAAATAACTATAAAACCACAAACAATAAAAAATGAAAACCAATTGAGAATTGTCTCAGAATATCACTCTCTACGTTATACTAAAAGTTAACTCAAAGGTGAACAACCCCTTTAAGACCAGTCTCAAGTGCTGGAAAAATAGTTTTACTATTATTGTAAAAGCTGTGTAGGGATGTCAACTAACGACAAGTCATTAGAAAAGTGGACCGTTTTCGATCAAATTCAAATTGATCGATTTAATTGTTCGAAATCAAACGTTTTCTTCCAAGAATTCGAATGCTCAAAATTTTCAGAAAGACTCCATAAAGGTTATAGGAGGTCCTCCCATGGGCTGAAACAACAATTCAGCAGGTTTAAGGTGGCAAAAGGTCGAATTTGAAATCTTTAAAGAGACAGTACCCTGATTTTCGAATGGTCGATTTATTTATTTATTTATTTATTTATTTCAATTCAACTCAAATTTTGGCCTGTTCGATAGTTGAAATACCCAAAAATTACTTGTTATATAAAAAAGAGTGAAGAGATGCTGCATGCAAAATATTTGCAGATTAATGCACCCCAAAGATACCACCAGCCCAGCAAACCTTAGTGAAGGCAATCCTCTGGCACAAGGATCTTCCACATTTGTTTTAGTCACGCTGGATTGGGGGTTGTGTGAACCTTCCAAAGGCTGCAACAACTGTGGAAGATCCCTTGGCTATGTCTGAGGTTCGCTGGGCTGGGGGCGGATTTGGGTTGTTTTTTGGTGCAGATGCCTTGTGTGCCCATCTCTTCACTGACATGTTCCTATGATTTTTACAGGAGCGTGTCCGTATCTCTTTAATATCCCAGTACTTTCCATTAAAGAACTGATGCATGGAAGGTCAGACATAAGCTGACATTTTCCAAATGGATTGCCCATATTGGTGCAAATTTGGCAGCAGGCTCGGACTGGCAGTTTGCCGATTCTGGTAAATTCCTGAGGGGTTGCTGTAAGGTTCCATAGATGATCACTAACCTTGGGGATTGTAGATTACTTTTTGACAGAGCATCAAGGAATTGTAGAAACAGTGAAGTCCTGATTTTAAGTCCCCTGATTTTAAGTTTTACCGCATTTTACATTTTTTATTTGTGGTCCCACCAATTTATAATGCATTTCAATTGGTGCATTTCCCTGATTTTTAGTCATGTTTTCCCTGATTTTACATCCAAATTTTGTCCTGATGTTCCCAAAAAATGCTTTTTTTCCTCTATGAATGTTATTTGTGAAATAAAGAGGTCTAAAATACTAACCAGATTCTGCCTGTTCTACCTGTAACTGGTCAATTCCAATATGTCTGCCCCTTATACAGTCCTGCACCAATCACTTATTGCTTTTATTGTGTGTGTGACTGACAGAGAATCTTGCTCATGCCCCCCATAGTGTAACATTAACACTGCAATGCTTAACCCTTGTTATTAACACAGTAAATATTGTATCTCAAAGTAAAACAGACTCCTGTGCTTATATCCTTTCAGTACTTGAAGAAAAAGTTACTTTAACACATTTCCCTGATTTTACATTTTCCCTGATTTTACATCATTTTTTTCTGGTTCTCTTGAAAAACGTAAAATGGGGGTTATACTGTAATAAATGAAAAGTGAACATCCCATCAGTTCAACCAGAGACTGTCAGGAGTGTTTGGAATAAACTGGACATCCATTATTTACATGTCCATCTCTATCACTAGGGATGGCGCGAACCGCCGCAAAAAAGTTCGCGGACGCGTTCGTGAACTTGCGACAAACGCGCGAACAGTTCGCGAACGTCGCAAACCCCATAGACTTCAATGGGAAGGCGAACTTTAAAAGCTAAAAAAGACATTTCTGGCCAGAAAAATGATTTTAAAGTTGTTTAAAGGGTGCAACGACCTGGATAGTGGCATGCCAGAGGGGGATCAAGGGCAAAGAAAAATCCATTATTTTCTTATGTCAAAAGTGTTACAAAGTATCTTACCTGCACCTGTTAGCTGTTCTGGACGCTGTTCTGGACTCTCTGCCAAAATCCAAGTTCAAATCTTTGCTTCTTTTTCTGGCTGTTCAGTGAGGGTCTTTCCAGTGAAAGAGGGTCCTCCAAAAAGAGGGTCTTTCCAGTACAAATGAGGGACAGAGGGTTGAGCTCGCAAAAGAGGGACAGTTGGGACTCGGGAGGTATGCACATTTTTTTTTTTTTAGTCCAGGGGTGTGTGGGGGTGGTCCAGGGAGATCTTCCTGATTGGCTGCCATGTATCTGCTGATCTAGGGTGAGAGGGCAAAAAAATGCGGCAAAAAAAAAGCGCCAAATTGACGCGAACCCAAAATGCGAACGTCGCGCGACGTTCGCGAACTTCCGGCGAGCGCGAACAGCGGATGTTCGCGCGAACAAGTTCGCCGGCGAACTGTTCGCGCCATCCCTATCTATCACTGTAGGCCCCCAAATCAGTCAAGAATGACAGCCAACCCAGTTCCCAAGGTTGAAATTCGGAACATGCAAGCAGCAATCCTAAACTTCATCTGGGCATATAAGCATCTCAGAATACCCAGGCATACCATGTACTGCTCCAAATCCACAGGAGGGCTGGCGGTACCGAACATTTTAGACTATTATTTTGCAGCCCAAGTTAAACAAATAGGGCACTGGGCAAATCTCACCCCCTCAACAAAGTGGGCCACTATAGAACTGGACCATGTTCGGCGAGGTGTGCAATTGCAGGTAAATGGAAAGGCACCCACCCTCCTTTGGAAACAGATTTCCTGGAAAGAGACAGCTTCATCAAGAGAATGGAATACTTAACAGCACTCCGAAATGATGCGGTGGACAGCTTTAATAAAACTTGGGCTTCATGGGACCCTACCCAAACTGCATTGGGGCCCCAATGGAACTGATAGTCACAGCCATAATTACTACCACCGACACACCAGCTAATATACCACAGCGGTAGCTTGGACTAGAACCTGCCCAGGGAAATATATTTTTGCTTATATAATTTGTTTACTCGTAATTATTCTTGTTATTTTTCCTCTTTCTATGGATTATCTGTTTGACTATTTTTATTTATTTATTTTTATAACTATATCATTTATGTGAACTGATACAAGCTCCCTAAATGTGAAATGAATGCTTTGTGGTGAAAGAAAAGATGGAAAATCAATAAAAAGATGTTAAAAAAAAAAGTGACAGCCAAACATATAGGTAACATTTTCTCACAACATATCATAACAGTGGCTATACTAAACCATATGTGTTGTTTGCCAGTGATCTAGGGAAATCCACACTTTTAATAGGGGTGTCACTACGACTTAAATACCTCTAGTGTAATTATTGCAACATGTAAATATTTAAAGCATTTAACACTGTATCTGTTATCAAAGCTGCAAATCATTTTTATTTTATAGTGCATTGCTGTGACATTCTTTCAACAATCACACGGGAAAGCTTGTTCTCTGTAGCTTTTTGTTAAAGGGGTTGTTCAAACAACTAGTTGTTTTCAGACAAATCACCAGATATAACAACTTTTCCAATTACTGTCTATCTTCTATTTGTTACCGTTTTTCTAATATTGAAGAGTAAAGTGTCATTCTAAAGCAGCTCGGGGGGGGGGGGG
>CM044438.1:14802655-14826025 GCA_024363595.1 Xenopus borealis
GAACAATTTGAAAACAACTGAACAGAAAAAAGTATTTGGAAGGTGAACAACCCCTTTAAACTACAACAAACGTACACGTTATCATGACTGAAGGCTGCAAGCTCTTATACAGGTCAAGGAAGTAGGTGGCTTGTAATTACACCACATTATTTTTATAATAAAGAAGTTTCAGTGAGTCTTGTGACACAAATTACATCACTAAGGGGTCAATTTGGGATGAAAGAACCTCATTAGTTAAGGAATTTTTCCCCGAGCGGACTTTCTTCAATAAAAAGTTTGGCAGCTTTTAGGTGACATCACTAAGCACCACTTATAAGGATAAATATTACAGGAGTAGTAGCTATAGAAGGGTATTCAATCCTTTTATATGAAGACAAATGGTAGAATTGTTCTGTCATTTGTGAAGCGTTGGAATGAAATAATATTGCAATTTTGGGTAATGTCAGTTGGGACACTTTGTCCCTTGTGGGAAACCATGCTCCAGACTTAAATATACCATTCTGTGGCAGCTAATAGAAAACATTTTCCTCACTGTAGTAACCTCAAATGAAGAAAAATGGAGTTGAACTTTCAGAAATATTATTACACCAACTTTGTGTTATTAGAAACATGTTTTTCTACCTTGCAGAGGTAGAAAAAAAATCTGTTTGCAATAAAAATATTTGTGACTTCCCCTGTGTAAATATTGACACCTGGGTGACTTCAGTTTCTCTCACGTTGTTTTGTTTGCTGAAAAAATACCAGATGACAAAAGATAAAGCTATTAATGCAATGTTTCAGCTACAATGTTTGAGTGAAGCCTCTCCCAGAGTTGACAGGCAATTTATTGAATTAGTGGGATCTGAATTTTGTCATAGCGGTACAGGTATGGGGCCTATTATCCAGAATCATGGGGACCTCGGTCTTGCCAATAACAGGTCTTTCCGTAGTTTGGATCTTCACACCTTAAGACTGCTATAAAATCATATAAATATTAAATAAACTCAATAGGCTGGCTTTACTTCCAACAAGTATTAATTATAGCTACTGTTTTATTATTACAGTGAGGAAAAAGGAAAATAATTTTAAAATTTTGTATTATATCATTATAATGGAGTCTATGGGAGATGGCCTTTCCATAATTCAGAGCTTTCTGGATAACAGGTTTCCGGATAACAAGTCCCATCATACCTGTATATAATAGGACAGACTATTTTGTTGAGCGATCATTATTTATCTGCATTTTTCACTAGACTGAGACCCCCTTTGCTTGATCCAGTAACCTGTCTATGGTTACTCCTTGGAAGAGGCAAACTATAGGTCTTTGTCCATTTTTTATGCAAAAATGCAATTGTGCAAAAAACAAGTTAGAATTTTTTTTAAAGGAGTTATATCTGCCTGAGGAAACGACTATTTTCACTCGTGGGTTCCTAACAAATTGGTATCTCCCAATGTTTGAGGCATTCCTTGCCTTTAACTTGACATCAAACACTACTTACAAAGGATTATGTTCTACAATTTCAGCAAGCTGACTGGGTTATGTAAAAAAAAAAAAGGGTCCATAAAAAAAATACTATTAAGATACAGGTATGGGACCTGTTATCCAGAATGTTTGAAACCTGGGGTTTTTCACATATGTTGTCCCAAAACTCGAAACAAACCCCAAAATCGTGGTCTTGGCGCACACTTCTGCCTCTAACTACCAAAAGCAGGTAAATGTCAGGAACAGAAAATCAAACAAGAATCACACCCAGGAACTATCATAAAAATAGACCTATATTGGGCAATGAGTATATGTGCAGTATTGGGGGTTTTATAGCCCACCTAATGGCTTACACAGATGACCCATACCTCCCAACTGTCCCGTTTTGAGGTGGACAGTCCCGCTTTTGGCACCTCAACCTGATCTCCTACACTGAACAGCCAGAAAAGATGCACATTTTTTAACTTAATTGGCTTTTTGCAGAGAACCCAGAATAGATAGATATTTTTGTAACAGTTTTAAGGAGGTCTCTTGGGAGAACTAAGACTCGCATCTTAAAGGGCAATTCACCTTCATTAGCAAAACTGTAAGAACATGAAAACCACAGAAATGCATTCAAACGTTCATATACCAGCAAATTTTGTAAAATGGACATGGTAATTAGCAGGTCCCAGAAAAAAAGGATGTGGTTTAAAAAGTGTTGCCGCTGTCCGCACTGCAAATCTTTCTGTTTCCAAAGTGTTTGGAGGTAGGTATCACCTGTGACCAGATTGACAACAGGTGAAAGAACTAGAAGCCAAGCCTACTTGCCATTACATAGAAAATCCGTAGGAGCGACCCAGGACCTTAGCTGTCTGCTCACAAAGCACAGTAGAAATGCAGACAGCTCAGAAACACCAGGTCCCTGGTTCAGCTCCAACCAGGTTGTGACAATAACACAGCTGCCAAAATTCTTATTCACTCTCTCGTCATATCACGTCTAGACTTTTATATCTCTCTTTCAGTAACGTAACTACCAGGGGTACAGAGGGTGCAATTGCACCAGGGTCCCCACCCCCTTGGGGCCCATCAGAGTCATGAAAATAGTTATGGCAGATGGTTATCTAGGGGGAGATTTTACAGCACACATGCCATCAAGACTCCAGCATGGGATTTTTAGAGGTAAGGGCCAGACAGGGGGGCCCAGGTGCCCATCATTTACCAGGGCCCACCAGGGAATAGTTACGCCATTAGTCTCTTTTAATTGTCCACCCCTCCAGTCCATAATGAGCACTGCCACGAGGCTCGCATACCTCAGCAACCGCTCCTCCTCTGCCATGTCATTCTGCCAATCCCTGCAACTGGCTTCCACTACCCTTCAGAATTAAATTCAAATTATTGACCCTTACATTCAAAGCACTTCATAACTCTGGCCCTCCCTACATCTCTGAACTCGTCTCTATATACTCACCCAACCGCTTACTACGCTCCTCTACTGACCTGCTACTCAACTCTTCTCTCATTACCTCCTCACATGCTCGCATTCAAGACTTTGCAAGGGCTGCACCCCTAATCTGGAATTATCTCCCACGGTCTGTCGACTTTCTCCCAACCTTTCTGCTTTCAAGAAATCTCTTAAAACACACTTCTTTCGAGAGCCTACCCTCACTTACCAAATGCAACACTACATACAAGTACCACATTTCTCACCCACTTAATTCGATCTTGCTCATTCCCACACCTTATGTGTAACTCCCTTACCTTTAGATTGTAAGCTCTTTCTGCATAGGGCCTTCCTCACCTTTTGAAGCAGCATTGATTGTAATGTATGTAACTCCATATGTATGTGATTCATTGATTTAGTTGTATAAACACATTTACTTTAAAGCGCTACACAATATGTTGGCGCTATAGAAATACACATTAATAATAATAATAATAATAATAATAATAATAATAATCTTTCTGCAATTTGGCTCATACCTTAAGTCTACTAGAAAATTATGAAAACATTAAATAAACCCAATAGGCTGGTTTTGCTTCCAATAAAGATTAATGATATCTTAGTTGGGATCAAGTACAAGGTTCTGTGTTATTATTACACAGAAAAAGGAATGCAGGAAATGTAAAATTCGGTGATACCTTTTATTGGCTGACTGAATAAGTAAAAATTGCAAGCTTTCGGTTCACACAGGCCCTTTCGTCAGGCAAAAAGGAAATCATTCTTAAAAATTTGGATTATTTGGTTAATATGGGAGACGACCTTTCAATAATTCGGAGCTTTTTAGATAATGGGTATCCAGATAAGGGATCCCATACCTGTTCAATGATCCAGCAAAGCCTGTGTTATGGGAGGGCTTTATATAGTAATAGAGAATACAGTGAAGAGCTAAAAATTAATTGTTCCCAGGGTTTATCACCAATCAGAAGTTTTATCAAGGTCTGCAGTTTACTTTAGAGTCAACCTAAATAACTCAGAGACTGAGGAGTAAGAAAGAATACAGGTATGGGATCTGGTATCTGGAAACCCGTTATCCTGAAAGCTCTGAATTACAGAAAGGCCGTCTCCAATAGGCACCATTTTATCCAAATAATCCAAATTTTTAAATTTCCTTTTTCACTGTAATAATAAAACAGTGGCTTGCGCTTGATACCAACTAAGATATAATTAATCATTATTGGAAGCAAAACCAGCCTATTGGATTTATTTAATGATTTTCAAGTAGACTTAAGGTATGAAGATCCTAATTATGGAAAGATCCATTGTCCAGACAAAACCCCAGGTCCCAAGCATTCTGGATAACAGGTCCTATGCCTGTACCTTGTTGAAATCTTGGTGGTGCTGATGAGGGTATCCTTGTAATTCAATACATTTTTCCACCCATCTCCTGTGTCTGAGATTCAGATAGTTCTACTACAGATGTATTTTGTTAAATACATACAGAATGGCAGCTGCAAGAAATATAAAAGCTGATGCATGTACTAAATAGTTCACTAAGAGCCATCTTCCTATTATATCTCAGCCACTTCCTATTATATCTCTCCCCAAATCCATTGCCATTAATACATTGGAGTTAAATCAGCTGTACAAGACTAGAATGGTCAGGGATCTTCAATATATATATATCTGTTTCTAGTTAGCAAAAGACAGAGATATTTACATTTTGAAGATTCCTGACCTTTCCAGTCTTGTACAGCTGATTTAATTCCAATATATTAATCCTTTCCAAATATGTTCGCTACTCATAGTTGACACTGATAAAGGAAATCTGATTGTTGCATCCTTTTTAACTTTCCAAGCAACTGTAAAGGGGAAGTATACATTTATAAATGTTTTCCAGCATGAGCAAAATAAATTGAATTTATGCTGAACATGTCTTCTGCCTTTTAATTTACAAATCCTTAATTTTTTTAAGTTCAGCCTTTAAAGTCTGTATATAACCTGCCAGCTGCTAATTGGTCCAGAGGAAGGCAAAAAAAAAAACAAAAAAAAATTTGAAGCCTCTCCAATTTGCCTCAGAGGGGAAAAAATTCCTTCCTGACTCCAAGGTGGCAATCGGACTAGTCCCTGGATCAACTTGTACTATGAGCTATCTCCCATAACCCTGTATTCCCTCACTTGCTAAACCCCATCCACCCCCTTCTTAAAGCTATCTAATGTATCAGCCAGTATAACTGGTTAAGGGAGAGAATTTTTATTTTCATACTTAGTACCTACCTGTAATAATCTGAGTTATAGTTAATAAACACTGTAAAACAACAAACCTTCTCTTTGGTGTGGTTTACAGATACAGATATGCAGAAATCTATTTTGTATGTCATTTATTTGTGCACTGAAACTTTCTTGTTTCATGTTTCTGACTAGTTTCAGTTTTTCTGTATGCATTTTTAACTCAAGAATAGGGATGGGCAAATTTGACTTGTTTTCACAGAAGTGTGTTTTGTTTTTTTTTTTTTTGTTTTTTTACGCTCGACGCCATTCAAGTCCATGGGCATCATTTTCGGGGCGAAACAAGGAAACTACACAAGAAATTAAAAATACCACTTTTTTCTTAGTTGAAACAATAGTCGAAATGTATGTTCAGCTTTTCTATTATTGTTTGTTATTGTTTTTTCTTATTTAAAACAATAGTTGAAAAGTATGTTCAGCTCAAGTTTAACAAGAAGCTGTACTGCTTCTTTAAAGGAACAGTAACACCAAAAAATGAAAGTGTTTTAAAGTAAAGAAAATATCATGTAGTATTGCCCCGCACTGTAAAAACAGATCTGTTTGCTTCAGAAACACTACTATAGTTCATATAAACAAGCTGCTAAGTAGCAATGGCGGAAATTGAAAACCGGCTATATGGCACAGGATAAGTAATGGATAACAGATAACATTATGTGCTACAGAGCTTATCTGATATCTGCTGTGTAACTTGAGCCTTTTCTCCTTTGACTAGTTGCCCCCATGGCTACACAGCAGCTTATTTATATAAACAATAGTAGTGTTTCTGAAGCAAACACTGCAGTTTTACCAGTGCAGAGCAACACTGCCTTATATTGTTATTATTTTTTGATGTTACTGGTCCTTTAAAACCTCCTTCTCTTTTACTCTCCCTCTAGTAGTAATCTTATAGTTTCGTTTTGGAGGAATGCAGAAATTCTGCATTATATATCATGAGGGGCAGATAATATCTTCACTATGACACATGTGTACTTGCACATATCATGTTACAGACCTGATATTGCCCGCATGCTCTTACACACCCATGCCTGGGTTCATAATTGAAAATATCTTTTGTAATCCTAAAAAGAGGGTAGTTTCTTAACCAGGTTACTAGGCAGTTAGCATGGGTAGAAGGCAGAGCTTCAAAGTAGATTCTATGGAAAAATCATGTGGCCTACCAGGATACAAGTTTTTGAGCACTGATGAGTAGGGTTTATTTAGAACAATGCAAATCTTAAAGGACCAGCAACAATATATTTTTTTTTAATTTGTTAGTATACATAGAAAAATAAACGTCAAGACAAATAAAGCTTTTAAATCGGACAGCCTTTATTTAGAAATAACTTACCAAAACTCTGCTTCTAGTCCTCTTCTGAAAAGGCGACGATCCATCATGCGGCGCTCAATTTCTCCTCCCTGGCGATCTCTTATAAGGAAGGCGGGGAGGAGTGATTGATTTCCGCATGATGGATTGCCTGATTGCCTTTTATTAAGAGGAGCGGAAGCAGGGTTTCGGTAAGTTATTTCCTAATAAAGGCGTTGCGATTTAAAAGTTTTATTTGTCTTGATGTTTATTTTTTTATGTATAGTAACAAATTTAAGGGGACCCGTCACCCAAAAAAAATATTCAAAATCTTATTTTATCACATTAGTCAAGCAAAATTTACTTTATTTACACTATATAAATTATTTGATTCTTGTTTCCTTCAGTCTGGGAATTCAAAATTATAGCAAGCAGGCAGGAGCCATTTTGTGGCTTAGAATCTTGTCTGTGCACCATAATGGGGGACCCAATGTCCATCCCCATGTCCTGGCTACACAATTAAACAGTGAAGAGAATGGGGGAATGTGTGGAGATCAGCCACATCTAGGAAGTGCTGAATGGAAAGTGAAAGTAATTGTCTGCCCCGCCTCTATGCCATTGGCATAGAGGCGGGGCAGACAATATTTAATTGACAGCTGATATTTTTAAATGACCTTACAACAGCTATGAATGCTTTAATAAAAAATAGAAATTGGATTTCATGTTGAAAAGGACTTTTATTATACAGATTTTGTGTCTGGGTGACAGGTCCACTTTAACTTTTTTTTATGTTACTGGTCCTTTAAGTAGAAATAAAGCTTTACTTATAGGATGATTCTATTATGCACATATCTTTCTGGTATGCAGAGTTGTTGGTACGGAAGCTAACAGAAAATATGATACATGGCATTCGATGCTTTCTGGATAATGGGTTTCTATATAATACATCATCAAACAGCAATATGTTTTGAGCTTGTAGCAATTGGTTTCAATCAGTGGCGGTTGCCAACATTGGTTTCCTTCAGCAATTCCCAATTCTTTATCCGGCAATAAACATTTTGATTAGATACGAGGTTACTTATCATTTTTGGCAAGTGTGCTTTTCAAGAAACAATTTTGAAATAGATGTGATCTTACTGTGGATCTCTGTTGTTTTGGCAGGTGTGAAAAGTTTGGTTTGTTTGACTTAATCTTATGATAGAACAATAGTGGGGATGGATTATGTTTCTGGTGGCACCTTTACACACACGGCCTGTCTGCTGATCTTAACTATGAACATATATCAAATATCGTAGATAGCATATTAATGTTTTTATACACCAAACAAATTGGTCTTACGCCTATTGGTTATATGATGATCTCTGAGGGGCAGATTTACTAAGGGTTGAATTCAACCCTCGAATTAAATTCGAATTAAAACCCCTCAAATTCGAATTTCGAATTCGAGGGGTTTTAATGCGATTTGATTTATCAAATATCGCTTGATAAAATCATTGGAATCCAACGATTTGAACGATTTTAACCATTCGATCAAATTTTTTATATTCGATCATCCTATAGGGATATATAGCAATTCGGTAGGCATTATCTGCAAATTGTTATATTGAATTTTTTTTAAAGGGCCAGGACAAACGAATTTGAATTTGGCAGATTCGAATTTTGGGCTATTCGATAATCGAATAAGCCCAAAATAAATTAGAATTTCGTTTTTTCTTTTTTTAATTCAAATTTGATTTGAATTTTCACTTTGAATAAAATTCAAACCTTAGTAAATCTGCCCCTGAGTGTATAAACACCTTAACTGTTTTTGGGGAGGCACTAAGTTGGTTCAAGTCTTCAAGAAAACCTGATGTGCAGAATGTTGAAGGCAGTGCTATGCATTTTGTAATTTTTTTTGGGATGAGGGAAATAAATTTGACCAACCTATAAACAAAGTAAAATATCTGTATATTTCCTAGTTCAAATCCAGAAAAACTTGGGTTTCAAACCATAAAATCACGATTTGGTGTACAGAACAGTGAGTGTTTTGTGCTTTGTTCTTTAGTGAGTACCACCAAACCATAACAATTATTAATAGAATAAGAATAAGAATTTTTACATTTTTTTAATTTTAATTAGAATTTTGAGATTTATCATACTCTGGTCCTTTAAGAATTCAAATTTGACTGTTCACTACGTAAAGCAGGGGTGTCCAACCTGCGGCCCGATTATTTATATATTATTATTATAATAATATAATAATGTCTATTTAATATCCAGGTGGCTCATGGAAGCCAAAAGGTTGGACGCTCGTGACCTAAAGCCTGCAGAATTGCTGTTTAAGTCAATGGGAGAGGTCTGGAAATCAACTTGGTGCTGTTTGCAGCCTTCCTGACATTTTTTTCGTAGAAAAAAAATCAAATTGAGTTTGATTGAATTCTATTTGAATTCTTGGGTCATTTAAATTCATCAGAGTATAAAAATTTGATTTCATCAATACATTTCAACTAGTCCAATTTAGAATTTATGGGAGTTTAAAAAAAAAAAAACTAAACATTCGACCCTTGATAAATGTGCCTCTAACAGTGTAGTTAAAGGAAAAGTAAATGTTTTTCTTTTCTTTCTGTAAATTTGCTCTAAACAGCCCCCCAGATTAATGTACCCTAGTCCCTGCTGCAAGTCTGCTCTGGTTTCTGTGTTATCAGCAGCTTGTTTCCTCTTCTTCCTGGTGCAGAGTGAAGCCCAGCCCCTTAGTTTACTGAGCAGTCCATTTGCTGCTGTTCCACAATAGAGAGGAAGAGGGAGCCAGTGTGTGCATTAGTAAGCTAGTTTCCCCAAGCAAAAGGTGCTAAACACACTGCTCTCTGCTATGTCATAGTATGCAAATGATCTCCAGGACTAGTCCAAGAGATAAGGTCAGCTCAGTAAGCTAAGGGGCGGGGCTGCACTCTGCACCAGGAAGAAGGGAAACAAGCTGCTGATAACACAGAAACCAGAGCAGACTTGCAGCAGGGACTAAGGTACATTAATCTGGGGAGCTGTTTAGAGCAAATTTACAGATAGAAAAAAAAAGGTTTACTTGTTCTTTAAGGACATGCTTGAATATTCCTAAACATGAGCCTAGTGTTGGATTTTCAAACTTAGGCTGGCATTCAGGTAATTCTCACCTTAATAGGGAAGAATTGGCCAAAGTTGGGGTTGAACTGGTCTACAAGAGCATCTCTCGGGGGAGAATCTTTTACCTGTTGCATATGCAACACGGTCTTCCTATGATTGTCTACCTGTTCAGCTACTGGAACATCACATAACAATATATATTTCTTTGTTTACTGTACATTTGAAGCTTTTATTCTTAAGAGGCATATTTCTAATGGTGTGTAAACAAATAGGTTAAAATACACTGCCATATTTAAAAAAGCCCTGGAGATTTTGCTGCCTGCAATTAATCTAGGCTACTAGCCTCTCAACATGTGAATCATTGCTGGGCAAAAATATGTTGTGTGGCTACTTTCTGAAGTAGTCTGAAATGTCATTGTGAGGAAACGTTGAGCTACTTTGCACCACCTATGTTTTAGCACTGAATTAAGGATTCAACAAAGTACTGCAAATCTGCCCATGTGCTATTATCCTTAGGACAATGACACATGACATTTGTTAGATCTGACAAAATCGATGGTTTTTTAATTCAGTATCCCCGTATTGTATTAATTAGCAGATGCAACAAATAGCCCTTTAAGAGACCAGATGAGCAGTGAAAATAGGTACGATCAGTGCTTGTGCACATGGACTTTGTTCATTGATTCTATACACCTACTAGCAAGCATTCGGGCATTTATGGAGCTATCCATGCAAGTTTATAAATATAATTATGGGATTTAATATTTGAGGGAATATGTTCCAACAAATAAAAAAAAAAAAATCTCAAGTACACAACTATGTTAAAGGTTAAAATGAGAATATTAAAAAAAAAATTACACAAATGCATAATAATTTCCTTCTTTCTTTCAATTAGCTGAACCATTTGCATCGAAAGTAAAACAGATGAGACTGAAAAGAGATGACTTTGAGATTGTAAAAGTTATTGGGAGGGGAGCATTTGGAGAGGTAAGTTCTGCCACAGTGGATTCACATTCTTTGGGGCAAATTTACTATTATTCCCCAAAAATAATTTGTTTCTATTCCATATTCGATTAGCATTCGATTTTCAAATGTTAATCGAATAGTTCTAGGCTACCTTTTATTCGATATTCGATTATTCGACGATCGAATACAAATTTATTTGATCAGTCGAATAAACCATTCGACTAAACGAATAAATCATTCGACTAAACGAATAAATCATTCGACTGAACGAATAAATCATTCGACTGAACGAATAAATCATTCGACTGAACGAATAAATCAATGATTCATACGATTCGTACGATCGGAGACTTCGATCATACGAATCCTATTCGATCTGGACTTAGGGGCATGTTTACTAAGATTGGAGATTTCTGGAGATGTTGCCCATAGCAACCAATCAGCAATTAGATTTAAACAGCCACCTATAAGTTAGCTAAGATCTGATTGGTTGCTATGGGCAACATCTCCTGAAATTTCTCCAGATATTTATGTCCAATCTTAGTAAACATGCCCCTTAGCCTCAGAAGCCTATGGGGCCGAAGTAGGCAATCGAATAAACTTTAAAATTAAAATCCTTCGCTGGTCGAATGATCGAATATTCGTCCATTCGACTTTATTCAAATGTATTTGATCGTTTGATCATCCCCTATTCGATGATCGAATATGCCAAAATTCACATATTCGACCAAACAAATAAATCCTACGTTCGAAATTTGATCGAACTTTGAATCCTTCACGTGAATTTAGTAAATCGGCCCCTTAGAGTATGTAAACAAGGCATAAAGGAGTCCAAACTCGGCAACTACCTCAAGTTGTCACTTAAGCTGGCCATAGGTGTTCAAATTGTAGCCTCATATCCGACAAACGATCGTACGTTCCAACTTGCAAATAACCATTCAAATTAAAGTAGTAAAAGAACATATCAATGTTCATGCCATGGCAGCAATCATATGAAAATCATACGTCTAATAGTAGTGACAGTCACCCATTCACATCATCAGATACAATACACGCAATCCATGCAGAGATATCGGTAGCCGACAGATCTCTTCTTACCTGTCCATTAGACATGCTACGAAAAATGTTGAGATTATCTACATTATGTGCAGTAAATTGCACAAAACTAATTTTCTCACAACTGTATCTTTGCGTCAATATCCAGCTTAACACAAAGTTATTCTCTGCCTGTAGTATCAATATACTGAAATAACAAACATTCTTCTGCTCTCTACTAATAAAATCAAAAGTTCAATAGTCAATGTACTTATTCTGCCCAGCTCTGTCACCATTCTATAACTTTGAATCTTCTGTTATTGTTTCCAGGTAGCAGTTGTAAAAATGAAGGGCAGTGGAAAGGTTTTTGCCATGAAAATTCTGCATAAATGGGAGATGCTGAAACGTGCTGACGTAAGTCAATCTCTAACCATGAGCAGTAGCTATCATACTGTACATACATTTAGTTTTGAGCTGTTGGGAAAGCCTAAGCTTAGGGGTCGTCGCAAATTATCAAGCAGAAATTGAAGTTGGTCTGTATTATAAGCTGATGCTACAAGGCAGATAATTTAATTATGATGCTTGTTGCACTGGTTTCTGTGGTTCCATGTAGTATCTATGCATTTTATGTATGTATTAATTACTAATCATATTGTGATATTTATAATCTATGTGTACTGTATATTGTGAGTCGGCCCCTAAGCTCAGTAGATGGGGATCTACTGGGGCATTTATTGGGACATAGCTCTTTACTGCTAAAGGGCTGTGGTTGCCTTGGGCTTGTACAGAAACCCAAAAAGACAGTGTACAACATTTATAACCTATTTCTTCAGTTAAGCTTTAGTTCTCCTTTAAGGAGCGCTGTTGGACACAGGCCATAGTGGAGCTCTATACTTACCAACTCCCAATTACAGGAGAAGGAAAGCTACAGAAGCAGTTTATTGACGATAGATTAACCACAATAGTACAAGCTATAACACTATATTTATTACGCAGAATGCTTTACCAAACCCGAGTAAACCGCTCTAGAAACACTCTGTTTAAGATAGCAGCTGCCATATTAGCTTTATATGACATCACTTCCTGCCTGAGTCTTTCCCTGCTCACTCATAGCTCTGGGCTCAGATTACAGCAGAGGAGAGAGGGGAAGAGGAGCAAACTGAGCATGCTCACGCCCTGCCCTGGAGGTTTATTCTGAAAGAAGTCTGATAGAGAAGCCCATATGCATACAATGGAAGGAAAGAAATGTGGGCTTAAAGCAGCATTACTGTGAGGGTTTACTGGTGTATTTATATAGATAGACCTTTCTGAAAAAGCTTACTTAATTTTCACCTTTACTTATACTTTAAAGGTGGTTAGGACAGGAATGTATTGAGCCTACTGGAGCTGCACTCTGCATCTTCAGCCAGATTACTTATGTTCTGCGTAGTGTAGAGCAGAGCCAGGCCACAGGGACAAGTACGTTTTTTTTTAACATGCACGAAGGGGCACGATTTTGTATTTCCACCCAGGGTGGCAGCAAATGACCCCTTTTCAATGTTGGTTGTCAGGGAAAATCATAACTGCTGGTTCTTAAATAAATATATAGATATTAGAATATAGAATTCGTATACACAGATATGCTTCCCCATGCCCATATGTTGTTCTAATAATTTACAAGCAAAAATTAAAGTAACCCTGAACTCGTAAGTTTGTAAGTTCCTTTGTTTGTTCCTCGCTCTGTGTTGATGTCAGCACATAAAGCAGAAGCAGCTGTTGGCTTTAGTTGACTTTATGTGCGTATTCTCGCAAGCATGTTTTAATAATATATATGATTCTAATATTGCCAATTATGCATACTGTTTGCACCTTTTAATAGAACAAATGTAAATCAAGAATTTCAGAAACACAGAAAAAATAGAATAAATAACTGAAGAACAGTGTCAGACTGGGATGCCAGGGGCCCACCAGAAAACCTTAGACCAGGGGCCCATCTTTCTAAACTATTATTCCTCTTCTCACTTATCCTTTTTATTCTCCTATTCTTTTTACATCTACTTACTATACTCTACTCTTCCATTATTAAGTCTCTTTGTCCACATAAAGAAATAGGGAATGAACATGAAATAGGCCAAATTGTTAGAAGCAAGAGGGCCAGTCCAACACTGCTGAAGAATGCTGAGACTTGGGGTGGGGCTCGGCCGCAAAATGTGCTGAACTACAGAGTGGACAAGAGACAATGAGATGGCAGTGCAGTAGGAGAATATGAATATGATGACGATGCATAAAGACAATTTAAAGTTATGCTTTATTAAACATTATTTATTATACAATTATTGGTTGATGACAAACAGCAACGTAACTAGGTGGGGGCGGGACTGGGTGCTGGCCGCCCAGCTGGGCCCCCACCCCCTCCATTCTGATTTTTTTTTTTTGTGGCTTATGTTGGCTGCAGCGAGGCGAAATCTGCCGGGGGGGCCCTGCAGGGGTGCGGACCCTGGTACACTCGCACCCCCTGCTCCCCCGGTAGTTACGCCACTGATGACAAATGTTACCCTGGGGCAGTGCTGCTTTTTGCTGAAATAAAAAACCTGCACCGGCATAAAATATTACTGTAGGAGCACTATATTGAAATATTTTTCCATATCTTTAGTCTTCTTTTTGGCCCAGGGCCAGTGTGCATGGGCAGTGATGTGAAAAAACATCTTATTTGCTTTAAAGGGTGTCTTTTCACTGTAATATGTGCAGCTTTTAGAGTACATGAGCAATGGCCCAGGGTATCAGGTAAGCTGTTATAATTATTGGAGGTTCCTAACATTTGGCATCCTCCAATGATTATACGTCTCCTTTCAAAAGCATAACCTTAAATTGTCTTCTATGCACGGCAATAATATAATCACATTATTAGCAGGTAACAGCTTCAACAGAGTGCTAATAAATATATTTATACAAGTGCAAATCTTTAGAGCTAAGCATGGCAGGTAAACTTTTACTCAGCTAGCCTGTGCGTTTGAATCACAAACCTGAAATGCAAGTATTATGTAACCGTGTAATGTGGAGTGATGTTGTTGCTACACTAACTGATAAAACTGGAAAGGAAACTGTATAATTCATGTTGAAACAGTACATTATTTAACGTTGGGATTTGTGTGAGAGACAGAGAGACGTTAAAGGGAACTAGCATGAAATTCAAGATTTTATGGTAAGCTTTATCTCATGAAAATAGGGAACTAAGGAATGAGTTTATGAAATAACCAAGTTATTCTTTACTCCTCCCCTCTCAGCCATCTATCTCTCTACACGCAGGAGTCAGATTTTATGATGGAGAGTTAAAACTCTGAACCAAATACAAAGAGTGACAGATTGCTGAAAGGGGGAGAATGAAGATGAACTTAACCGTTTGTCTCTCCACATGATAAAACTTTGTTTGTCATTATTGTTTACCTTTAAAGGAACAGTAACACCACAACAGGAAAGTGTATTAAAATTATTAAAATGTTATGTATGGATTGTGTTGCACTGGTAAACCTGCTGTGTTTGCTTCAGAAGCACTACTATAGTTTATATAAACAAGCTGCTGTGTAGCCATGGGGGCAGCCATTCAAAGCTGAAAAAAAAGGAGAAAAGGCGCCGGATACACCACAGATAACAGATATTCTCTGTAGTATACAAAGGCATTCTTCAGAACTTATCTGTTATCTACTGTTTATGCTGTGCTTGAATGGCTGCCCCTATGGCTACACACAGGCCTGGATTTGTAGAAAGGCCACCTAAGCTCGGGCCTAGGGTGGCAGAATTTTAGGGGGCGGCATGCTGCCCAGCCATACCCACATTGGTTCAAAAACACTCTGGATACGCAGGAGATACAATAGTTTTTAAAATTTCCCATGCAGCAATCTCCATTGCTCTGGTCCTGATGATGAAAATTTGCAAATAAAGAGCAGAGTATGGGGGGTGACAAACGTCAGTGGGCCTAGGGGGCGCCTGCTATGTAAATCCGTCCCTGGCTACACAGCAGCTTGTTATATAAACCAGTGGCCTGTGAGCAACATGTTGCTCCCAGTGGCCTCAAAGCAGATGCTTCTTGGAGGCAGATTTGGAGGCAGAGGCTCCTGTAGGCTGCAAGTACCCATAGGGGCTATCAAATAGCTAATCATAGCCCTCATTTGGCACTCCCAGGAACTCTTTCATATCTGTGTTGCTCCCCAACTCATTTTACATATAGTAGTGTTTCTGAAGAAAACACACCAGTTTTCCCATGCAAGGCACAGTACATTTACCATTCTTTTAAAATACTTTTTTTGAAAGCTCATTTAATGAAGCTCAGTGGTTCTGCTTAGCAAGCACAAAGATTAAACCTGTATCAACTAAATTTATCGATTTAGAGTGGGAGACCCCCTTCCAGAGCTGTTTTTGAGGGTGAAACTTTACACTTCAGTATTAGAAAACAACTAAACTGAAAAAAAGTTTTGAAGGTGAACAACCCCTTTAAAGGTAGCTGTTAGAATTGATACAATAGTTGGGTAAGATTCCACTGATACTACTGGAACTGTATCAACTAAATGTAGTCAATTCTAATTTTGTATAAATACAAATACATACATTACTGCAATTTAGTGTACCTCCCCCTAGGTGATAAAAACCATTTTCCCACAGTTTTCACTTTTCATACATAACTGCACGAATACTGCAAACTTCTATAAGTGTGGCATCTGCAATAAAATTCTGGTTTTGGTGTCTTCTTAATGGGATGCTGTCATGGGAAATACAGTTTTTTCTCAAAATGCATCAGTTAATAGTGCTGCTCCAGTAGACTTCTGCACTAAAATCCATTTCTCAAAAGAGCAAACAGATTTTTTTATATTCAATTTTGAAATCTGACATGGGGCTAGACATTTTGTCAATTTCCCAGCTGCCCCCGGTCATGTGACTTGTCATGTGACTTGTGCCAGCGCTTTAGAAGGGAACTGCTTTCTGGCAGGCTGTTTTTCCTTCTCAATGTAACTAAATAGTACGCAGTGGGACATGGGTTTTTACTATTGGCTGCTGTTCTTAGATCTACCAGGGAGCTGTTATCTTGTGTTAGGGAGCTGTTATCTGGTTACCTTCCCATTGTTCTTTTGTTAGGCTGCTGGGGGGGGGGGTTACATCACTCCAACTTGCAGTACAGCAGTAAAGAGTGACTGAAGTTTATCAGAGAACAAGTCACATGACTTGGGGCAGCTGGGAAATTGACAATATGTCTAGCCCCAAGTCAGATTTCAAAATGAAATATAAAAAGATTTGTTAGTTCTTTTGGGAAATGGATTTCAGTGCAGAATTCTTCTGGAGCAGCAATATTTACTGATGCATTTTGAAAAAAAAAAAAACATTTTTACCCATGACATGACAGTATCCCTTTAAACAGTTCCTAACTTGTTTATGGCCTTGTGGGAGATTACGTTGCTGTAAGTTTTGGGATCATGTATAAAAAAAACTTTTGGGAGCCACAAGCATTTTCACATTTAGGTTAGATACGCTATTGGTGCCTGAATATCCAGGGTAACAGGGGAGGGTTTTTTTTAAGACTCATTGTGATAATTTGATCTTAAAATTAATTGGTTAACCTGGGAATTTTAACTGCCTTAATTAACTAGATTTTTATTTTTTAAAGCAGGTCTGTACTGGGAATCAAAATATACACTGGCATTTCAGGTACACAGATGCCCAACAGCCCAATAAATAGTGACTATATATGGTATCTTACAGCAGCCCCTCTGGTATTTGCCAGAACCCACAGATTACCAGTTTGGGCTTGTATTTAAAAGTGTTTGTATCAAGTTTTTCACAATGAAGAAGGTTGATATGTAAAGTGGTGTGATCATTCATGAACTAGAATTGTTACTGGACTGATGATATGAAGTCTTTTTTCCAGTTCCTTCAAAAGAGAGTGTTCTACTAAACTAGTTAATTCATTTTTTTAACCAGATCACAATTTGATTCAGCAGTTTCCACAAAGCAGTGTATTTGTTTTTTTGATTAATTTATTTTCATATCACTGTTACTATCACTTCACAGTACCAACAATGTGGATTAAGTAGTTTGGAAAATAAGCGAAATGACACATCACCTTTGACTGTTATTAAAGGACCAGTAACATCAAAAAATGAAATTGTTTTAAAGTGATAAACATATTATGCAGTGTTGCCCTGCACTGGTGCTTCAGAAGCACTGCTATTGTTTATATAAATAAGCTGCTGTGTAGCCATGGGGCAGCCATTCAAAGGAGAAAAGGCTCAAGTTACACAGCAGATAGCAGATAAGCTCTGTAGAACATAATGTTATCGTTTATCCATTACTTATCCTGTGCCATATAGCTGTTTTTCAATTTCCCCCATTGCTACTTAGCAGCTTGTTTATATGAACTACAATAGTGTTTTTGAAGCAAACAGATTTTTAACAGTGCAGGGTAACACTACATGATATTTTCTTTACTTTAAAACACTTTCATTTTTTGGTGTTACTATTCATTTAAATGTAGCAGAATCCACTGTTCAATTCATGTTACTGGGAAGAGATTCTGTGCAGTTAGTGGCCATTTAGTTGCGGCTACTGGCAGTGACAATCAAAATGCACCATGTGCCATGGGGTACATAGTAGGCTCTTATCAATGGTATCATAAAGAAGTTAAGTGGTTTAGCTGGTGAATTTTCTCTAGCGTTACTTTGGCAGAGCACGGAAATCAAAGTGAAGCTGCGCTAATGTTCAATTCTGCCTAGAGCAACTTCGCTAGAGTTCATGCACTCAGGCTAATTTGCATGCGGTGGCCAATTTAAAGAGTTAAAGAATGGAGCTATTGATGTTACATGGTGCATCTAATACATTACATTTACACTGATAACTAGACATGCCAAGGCAACCTAAAAAAGTCAATAGAGTTGTTTTAATGCCCTACATTTAAGCCCACAGTCAAATAATGTGCCATATGGTAAAACCAGGGGAAAATGGGAAAACCGGGTGCCCTAAAAAAAAAGTATGCCTTTTCCAGCGTTTTTGTACTTAGAAGATAGTACAGTCAAAAATGATGATGTAAGTACCTGAAGACTCCAATGCACTTCCCAGGTCAGAGCTGGGCGAAGGCAAGTCTGGCGAAAGAGGTAACGTTCAGTAAAATCCGCATCTTATTATTTGTGGAGTTACTCCATTCACCAGTGCAAAATTCGCCTGGCGTTAGAGTGAGAAGCAACACTAGCGTACATCTCTTTTGCTAGCGAGGGGGCGCCTGCACTCATTAGTAAATTGGTGAAGTAACAAATAACATCAAGCTGGTGAATATTCAATATCATTTGTCACTTCGCCCTTTAGTGAATCTGCCCCATAGTGTGCAAAATTATTGGCTTGGGAGGGCTGCAAAGTTGAACTTTTATTCCCTGGGGACATGTTAAACTGGATTGCCGTGATGCGTCACTGTTCTTCTTACATGTCTGGGATACCTTCCAAAAATCAGGCAAGTTCTTACAGGCAGATTTACTCTGCTCCTCGACTGAGTGATCAGCCAGAAGATGTATGTACGTTTGAATATATGTATCATTAGTCATGCTCTACATTTATTTATACAGTACAGACACTTTCTGATAAAACAAAATGCAACAGACAGTGGAAAAGTGGTTTAAAGTGGCAGAAATAATTACTATACAAAGTGCAATTGCACCTAATCAGGAGATGGTGAATAAAGAATTTACTTTGAAATTGTGCCATTAAAATAGACTTTTAGTCTTCTTTTAAAGGAACGGTTCAGTGTAAAAATAAAAACTGGATAAATAGATAGGCTGTGCAAAATAATACGTTTGTCATATAGTTAGTTAGCCAAAAATGTAGTGTATAAAGGCTGGATTGACTGGATGTCTAATATAATAGCTAGAATCCAACTTCCTGCTTTTCAGCTCTTTAACTTTGAGTTAGTCAGCGACTTGAAGGGGGGCCACATGGGACATAACAGTTCAGTGAGTTTGCAATTGATCCTTGGTCACCAGGGTAACCAGTCAGTGGAAAACAAGAGTGCTAAAACGCAGGAAGTAGTGTCCTGTCTATTATATTAGACATCCAGTCACTCCAGCCTTTATACATTACATTTTTGACTAACTATATTAGAAACATTTTATTATTTTTTTCACAGCCTGTCTATTTACCCAGTTTTTATTTTTATACTGAACAATTCCTTTAATGTGAATCATAATTCATACAGTCCTAAAAGTTAAATGTGAGGTTCCAATCCCATGGAGGCTGCCCATTAAAGTCTCCAATATAGTAATACTCAAAATAAAGAACAAGGTTTTTTTTTTTTATTATTCACAACAACAGTTACATCATACAGTAACTGGCCATTGCCCTACATGTTTCAACCAAAGGCAGTCTTCATCAGAGGAAAAGATTAATCTGGTCTGTGTGTGGGGGTTAGAACGAATGCATTTTATAATGGCATTTATTCTTCTGTCTTTACATACATTAAACACAGTGTCTCTTTCTTCCACTGTCAGAAGAGGTTGCTAAACAGTTTCCACACAAAGCAAAATTTTGTTTGTGCAAAGGGAATAACTTTTCACGTTGCAAATACTTTTTTTGTTGCCGACTTGTATTACATTCCCCCGTTTGTCTTTTGAAATAACTTTTTTCCATTGCAGACAGCTTGCTTCCGTGAGGAGAGAGATGTTTTAGTTAAAGGAGATACCCAGTGGATTCCCAGCCTATACTATGCATTTCATGACGATAATTACTTGGTAAAGTATGCCTTTGTTTTACTTACTGGTAGTATATGCTGTAAATGTGTAACCGGTCTGATTCCTCTCATGACAATGACAAAAACCCAGTGGTGCTGGGGTTAAAACACAAAATGATATACAGTTATTGGATCCATCCAATAGTTACCTGAAATCTTAATAAAGTGCTAGGATTGGGTCCCCATACAAAGGTGCACTAATCAGTTATTCTTTTTGGTTAAAAAGGTACCTCTATCAAGGCTACTGTTTTCTGATGACCGTGATATATAGTGTTGAATGTTCTAACACGGCAATCTGTCCAGGATGCAAACCGTTCTAAAGACAATGCCTTCTGGTTTAGATAGGCCGAACAACTGGACATATTTGGTTTTAAACACAGAAACCATAAAGGTTAAGCTGGCCATGCACACAGAAATATCTGTTCGTTTGGTCAGGTTACAATTATTAAGCTATTGGATCAGTCTGGGTAGTGTTTTACTTTTTAAGGCCTCAGGCCACAGACTGTCTCAAATGAATTGGCACAGGCAGGCACATCATTGACCCCTGGTATGGTGTTTAGCTGATGGTATAGTCCACCTGTCTTTGTAATCAGTGCATTGGTCTGGTATAAACTGAGGAGGCAAAAAAACCCACACATAGCAAATTTGCTTGAAGGGATACTGTCATGGGAAAATATGCTTTTTTTCATGATGCATCTGTTAATAGTGTTGCTTTGGCAGAACTTTGCACTGAAATCCATTCCTTAAAAGAGCAAACAGATTTTTTTTATATTTCATTTTGAAATCTGACATGGGACTAGACATATTGTCAGTTTCCCATCTGTCCTAGCCATATGACTTGTGCTCTGATAAGCTTCAGTCACACTTCACTGCTGTACTGCAAGTTGGAGTGAATTCACCCCTCACAACCTCCCCCCCCCCCCAACAACCAAACAACAGAACAATGAAAAGGTAACAAGATAGCAGCTCCCTGACACAAGATAACAACTGCCTGGTAGATCTAAGAACAGCACTCAATAGTAAAATCCAGGTCCCACTGTGACACATTCAGTTACATTGCAACAGTCTGCCAGAAAGCAGTTCCATCCTGGCTCTTTCTGAAAGCACATGACCAGGAAAAATTACATGAGATGGTGCCTATACACTAATATTACAACTAAATAAAATTACACTTGCAGGTTCAGAAAATAAAATTTTATATGGTAAAGTGAATTATTTGCAGTGCAAACCATGTAATGTAGTAATAAAATGATAAAAATCATGACAGAATCCCTTTAAGAGAGACCAGGGGGTATATTTATCAAAGAGTGAAGTTAGACATTACCACAGTCCTCTAGATTGAAATTCCACCACTCCATTCTTTTCTATAGGCTTATTTATCAAAGGATGAACTTTCACTTTCACCCGTTGATAAATACTGTTTTAAAAACCCCATAGAAATGAATGGAGATTGGTGGAATTTCACTCTAGAGGACTGTGGTGACCTCTAACTTCACTCTTTGATAAATATACCCCCAAGTTTTATTTTCACATTTGGTACATGTGGGGTTGACTCAAGTGGGGGTCAGAAGCAAACAAAGGGTTGCCTATCATTCTAAGCAACATTACAATAAATATTTGTTAAAAATGTTCAGTGGTTTTATAGGACTATGAAAACCTCAGGTATGGGGGTGCCGGTTAAACCCCTTCCAAAAAAAGTGTTCAGTGCATTAGCCAGCATTTTGGAACTATTGCCAGTGCCCTTAAAGTGTTGTGTTTTCCTTAAGAATGAATGGAGGGTAATTCACCCTATGCACCTTTAACCTGATGCAGCACTGGCAGCATAACCACCTCCCCAAGGTAAAAAGATAAACCCCACTTAAATGTTAAACTGATTATATTCTTGTAATGTTAAAGGACAAGTCAACCCAAAGTTAAAATATGCCCAATAAAATAAAACATAATGCTAATTCTAGCAACTTTCCAACATACATTTATTACAAATTTCCAGATAACTTGAAAACCATAGAACAATTATAATGAATGTAAATTGTCCGTTGCTTATCATTTTTATTTTATAAGGCAAGAAAAACACATATTTTTGGGTCGACACTCCCTTTAATGTAATCCATACATGATACTGGATCTAGTTGAAACCGATTTCACTTGAAACAGACAAACATTTTGGCATAGTTAATAGTTTTAGTAAAATGTCTTTTAAATGAATCCCTTATATGCCATTTTTCCCCTTGCAGTACCTGGTGATGGATTATTATGTTGGAGGAGATTTACTAACCCTGCTGAGTAAATTTGAGGATCGGTTACCAGAGGATATGGCGCGATTCTACTTGGCCGAGATGGTCTTAGCGATAGATTCAATACACCAGCTGAAATATGTACACAGGTAATGGACAAACATTGTAGGCCTTTCATACAATTTAACTTAACAAATTTAACAACTTTTTACAATTTAATACACAGTCTCACCTTCAAAACACAAAAAAAAGTTTTTATTTTTTGTTTCAAAATATGATTACAGTTTAGTTCCCTTCTTCATATTTCCCAATAGCAGCTCTGCAAGCTTGTTCCTTGAATGTCTAAACTAAACTTAATTGACCCAGCTAGCTGATCAGCATTGGGATGCATTGCACTTGGGTTTTACACTTATTTTTCTGCCTTAGGGGATGTTTACTAACATAGCAACCTATCAGATCTTTGCTTTTGTTTTCTAAATTGTAGGCGACTGTTTAAATCTAATTGCTGATTAGCATTTCCAGAAATCTGTGAAGATATTTATCTCCAGTAATCTCCCCATACAACAAAATTTTCAGAGCCCCCTGGGCACTGGCCACCCTGTCCCCCAAGCCCCACCCCAGATCCCGCCCCCTCCACACCACAGTTAAAAGACCACACAGACATCAGCACTAAAAAGGTAACACAACACACAAGTTATAAAAAGCTCTTGATGATCCCAGCCCCCTTTAAGATAAAAAAAAAACTGTGGTGCCAGGGCCCCCTATAAAATTTATTTTTTAAAAATTGATGGTCAGGGCCACCCTACAAGTTAAAAAAAAATAATGGTGACCAGGGCCCCCCTATAATTAAAA
>CM044438.1:14827927-14855071 GCA_024363595.1 Xenopus borealis
GCTAATGTAAGGGCAAGGGAAGAAGCCATAAGGGCCATGGTACTTATGGGTCCCTACATACATATTCTCCCTGTCTTAGTTTTGAAACAGTAGTATGTGCTTCAAATAATGTTTTGAAAGCATGTGATTTTAGCACCCTTGGAGGTCTAACTTTTTTACAGGGCCCCTTTTCCTCAAAAAAGATTACAAATATCTGAAAATGTCACTCTAGTCTGCGTTTTGCCCAGTCCCAACAATATACACCAAATTGGATTACCACTAATCCACGGAATCTGCGGAACAATCAATAAAGATACTGAGTGAAACAAAACTCTTGTATCAGAGTGGAGATATAGATGGAAAACTGTGAGATATTTCCTTGCAAATTACTATTTACTTGTATTAATTGTATTGCCGGGAATTCATTACCAGTTTACATTTTTCCACAGAGATATAAAGCCAGATAATATTCTTATTGATATGAAAGGACACATTCGTCTTGCTGATTTTGGGTCCTGTCTGAAAATGAAACCAGATGGCACGGTAATTATATTCAAAGTGGCATTGACAGAAGTGTGCGAGAAGCCTCCTGTACAAGTGTAGTGTAAAATGTATTTGGAAGAGCAAATTTTGATTGCTAATCACCATATTTGCCCAGAAGTTCTAAGCTGTGTCCACCACAACTTGCTCACTCTTACGCTGCACTAGTAAGGGCACAGCTTCTCGTCGGTTTTGGTAAATCAAAGAAAGCAACAAAAACCTTGAAGCGAATGCTATTTACCCAGAGTTTGTGTTTGAATTCTGCTACTAGCGATGTTTAGAAATAATATTGGCACTAAGGTCTGATTCAGTTGGTTCCGGTAACTTGCTGTTCCCTTGAATCAGTGTGTACAAATGAGAGTTACTCGTTAACGGGCTGAATTGCAGAACTTTAGGGGTGGTTCACCTTTAAGTTAACTATTTGCATGTTAAAAATGACTAATTCTAAGTAAATTTTTGCAATTGGCTTTAATTTTTTTTTACAGTTTTAATTATTTACTTTCTACTTCTGATCCTTTCTGTCTTTAAAATAGAGGTCACCGATAGTGATGCCAGAAAAATTCGCGAATTGCCAGAGAATTGAGCGAGAAACGAGTCGCGCGTCGTTTTTGACGCGCGGCGCGTCAAACGCGACGCATCGTGCCGTTTTTGACGCGCGTCGCGTCGTTTCCGACGCGTCGCTTTCGGCACGCGGCGCATCGTTTTCGTCGCGTCAAAAATTACGCGCGACTCGTTTTTTTGCTGCGAATTTTTTTGGGTGCATTTTTTTGTCAGTTTCGCGAATTTATTCGCCAGCGGCGAATCGCGGGAATTTGCCGCGAATTCGCCCCTGGCGAATAAATTCGCCCATCACTAGTCACCGAACCCATCTAAAAAATAAATGCTCTGTAAGGCTACAAATGTATTTTTATTGCTACTTTTAATCACTTGTGCTTCTATTTAGTAATCTCCTATTCATATTTCAGTCTCTTCTTCAAACCAATGCATGGTTGCTTCGGTACTTTGGACTCTAGTGACCGGATTGTTTAAATTGCAAACGGAAGAGTTGCTGAATAAATGGCTTAATAACTGAAAAACCACAAATAATAAAAAATTAAAACTAAATGCAAATTGTCTCAGAATATTATCCAACTAAAAGTTAGTTTAAAGGTGAACAACCCCTTTAAAGGAGTGTGTATGGACGGAAGGTACTTATGGGTAGTGTCAGCGAATGCTTAGTTTGTGTGTTTTGTACACTGAACTTGCAAAAGTAAATGAGGCTTCAGATGCTGTATACTTCTGGCCTATATTCTACCAGCACTAGCCCTTTAAATCTTTTTTAAATTGTAATGCATTGAAAAATGTAAAATTATATTTGTTACCAGTCCAGTAAACTATAGCAACCTATCAGCATTTATACTGATAAATTGAACGATGAAAGTAGACATCTGGCTGCTCGATTTGAGTTACTAAACATGAACAAATTTGCCCGTGTTAATATGAAACCGTACGAAGAAAAACTTTTATGACTTAAATTAGTTGTAATGACTTTATCTGCTTTCCAACAGGTGGAATCTTCTGTTGCAGTTGGAACCCCTGATTATATTTCCCCAGAAATCCTTCAGGCTATGGAGGATGGTAAGGGGAAGTATGGGATAGAATGCGATTGGTGGTCTCTTGGCGTTTCTATGTATGAACTTCTTTTTGGAGAGACCCCCTTCTATGCTGAATCTTTAGTGGAAACGTATGGCAAGATCATGAACCATGAGGTAACAACCACTGTTTTTCTTTGATCCGCATATCTTTTCTAATGTTCCTTTGTCAACAGTACAAATACAATTTAAGAATTGTGAAAGCTCAAGAATTATCTTTTCATTATCTAGTTAAATTGTTTCTGGCTTGTATAATCCTCTCTCATTTAAATATACACTGATTATCTCTCAATCAATGTACACTGATGATCAACTCCTGAATTTCTGTGTCACAGGAGCATTTGCAGTTTCCATCTGACATCACCGATGTATCTGACCAAGCAAAGAATTTGATCCAGCGTCTTATCTGCAGGAAGGAAGAGCGCCTTGGAAGAGGAGGCATTGATGATTTTAAGAAGCATCCTTTCTTTAAAGGTGTAGACTGGGATAATATAAGAAAAGCTGTTCCTCCTTACACTCCAGAAGTGGACAGTCCTGCAGATACCTCAAATTTTGATGTTGATGATGAGTCCTTGAAAAATTCGGTTGGTTTAGTTTCTCTTGCAGTCTCTTGACAAACAGGGGCAGATTTGTCAAAGTGTGAATTTAGAACTCACCAGAGAAAAACTCGCTTTCTATTTATTCCTATGGGTTTTTTAAAAGCATATTTATGAAATGGCGAACTCCATTGATAAATACAATTCTAAAAATCCCATAGGAACAAACAGAAAGTTTTTCTCTGGTGAGTTCTCAATTCACACTTTGATTAATCTGCCCCATAGCCTTTTATTTCCAAAGAGCACGCTTCCATGCTTCCCTCTTACTTAATCACTGGTGTGTTGACGAAGAGGAGTGTTCTTAGCAAGTATAAAACTGGCCTTCAGTTGTTTTTCTTTTATTCTGTTGTTCATAAATTGTTATAATTTGTTCTGATATGTTTAACTTACAAGTGTACGCAGAGATGGCTCTGTCTATCATGCTAGTCAAGGGCTACATCTACGGCCTGTTAAAGGGTATTGCTGCCCCCAGCTTCGTATAACTGATAAAACTGTAATTTAAACCATATTGGATTTAAACTTGTAAATAAGGTCTGGATAGGTACTTTATGGGGGTTTAAAAACAAAATAAAATCCTTCTTTTTAGTTATATTGACACAATCCTATTAATTATATGAGTGTGTCAGCATAACTTGAAGATGTCACTGTACCTACTGCTAATAACCATTTAATTTCCATATTTACAGGACACGTTGCCTCCAAATAATCACAATGGATTTTCTGCTCATCTTTTACCCTTTGTGGGCTTTACATTTACATCAGAATAGTATGTGTCTTTAATTTTACTATCCATAAACTGTAATACTTTAAAAGGAAAAGTAAAGGTAGCATCACTAGGGACTGGGATGGTGCCAAATGTTAGGCACCCCAGTGATTAAAAATACTTACCTGAGACCCTGGGATGGTGTGCCTGTTTGCTAATAACTGCGCCAGCCTGGGGTATTTATATAGAAGCACCAAGAAGAATTCCTTCACTTATTGGCTTAACAGGCCTGGTGCACATGTGCTACAAAAAAGCAGGATTTTGTCTCTACTGTACATGTGCACCAGTCCTGAATTGTATCAGATCCAAGAAGTGGAAGGAAGTTGCAATGTGGTGCTACTATAGAAATACCCCAGGTCAGTGCTGTTTTCAGCAAACAGGAACACCAAACTGGCATCTCAGGTAAGTTATTATTATCACTGGAGGCTTCCTAACATGTTAGCACCCCCCAGTGATTATACTTTTTATACCTTTTTTATATATTTTATAGTATGTAAAAATGTATTCATTAGATCTTTCTCTTACAGTTGACTGTGGGATACGGAGACCATGGGTTATAGCATCCACTACTTGGAGTCAGGACACTAGAGCAGAAGCTGACTCCTCCCCCTCATGCTATACCACCGAGTACTACTGGAGGACTTCAGTGGATGCACCGGTTTCACGTCTCTTCAAGGACTCAAAAAATTGGAGGATCATCTCTGTTCTGTTTTCACAGCCACAGGAGAGGCCTTAGGCCCCAACCTTTGTAGAGGATATCTCCTCAGGGAAGTCCAGACATGAAATTCTGGATATGGCATTACAAATCAAAGAGGCTTCAGATTATATTGGGGAAGATACTTAAGTTGCAGTCCAGTTTTTAGGATGGACATCTGGGGAGCAGTTTAAGTCCTCCTCAGCATGACTACTCCACTCCCCCCCCCCCCCCCCCCCCCCCCCCCCCCACACACACACACACAGTTTCACCTCAGGGGCAGATTACTGCTCTTTCAGGGTTCCAGGCCTTTCACTCCGTGGTTGCCAATCTCTCCGGTGCCGCAAAGAGAAAAATTCAGGGTTTTTTATTCCAATCTCTTTATTGTGCCAAAGAAGGATGGATCTTACAGACCCATATTGGACCTAAAAATGCTCAATACATTCTACATCTAACCAGTGCATTTCAAGAAGTAATCTCTTCACTACTTCACTGTTGCTCTAGACATTCAGGATGCGTACTTGCACATTCCAATTTTCCCTCACCATCAGACAAACATTTCCAGTTTGTTGCCCTACCCTTTGGCCTCATGTTGGCAATGAGAATATTCACAAAGGTGATGGCAGCAACAGCAGCCACACTTCTCGTCCAGGGTAAATCGATTACACCTTACCTAGACGATATTCTCCTGAAGGCACCATCACTGGAAGAGGTTCAGGAGACGGTGTCACAGACACTGAAGACATCTGCCAGATTCGGTTGGCTGTTCAACAAAGCAAAGTCCAACCTGATTCCCAGCCAGCGGATAGCCTTCTAATGGTCAGTCCACACGAGTAGATTCGGGGAGATTAGTCGCCCCAGCAACAAATCGTCTCTTTGGGGCGACTAATCTCCCCGAACCGCTTCTCCCTGTCTTGCGCCAGCTAAAATGAAAATCGCCTGTGGCAATTCGCATGCTGCAACTTCGGGCAATTTCAAACGACGAAGCACCATGTGTGAATTGCTGCAGGCGATTTTCGTTTTAGCTGGTGCAAGACGGGGAAACAGTTTGGGGAGATTAGTCGACCCAAAGAAGAGGCGATTTGTCACTGGGGGTGACTAATCTCCTCATGTGGACTGACCCTTCGGCATGATTTTCAACACCACCCTTCAGAGAGTTCAACTACCATGCGACAAGATGTCCAATCTTCAGTCTCTGGTACAACAACTTCTCAGGGACCGACACATCACGATCCGGTTTGCCATGAGAGTGCTGGGCTTCATGGTCGCATCCATGGAAGCTGTATCATTTGCTCAATTTCCCCTACGAGAATCACAATGGAATATTCTGTCCCACTGGAACCACACCAGCGTCTCACAAGGGATAGTACTTCTCCCCCCAAACATGAGTATCTCTCATTTAGTGGCTGTGCCACACAAACTTGTCCAAGGGACGGTACCTCGCAGAACCACAGTGAAAAGTGTTAACTGCGGACGCCAGCCTCAAAGGCTGGGGAGCAGTTTTTCTGTACCAGATGGCGCAGGGAACTTGGTCAAAAACGGAAGCTCTCCTCCCGATCAACATTTCATAGCTGAGAGCAGTGAAGCTGGCATAACTGTACTGGCAGCAACAGATGGGAGAACGGTCGATATGGGTCCAGTCCGACAATGCCACTACAGTGACTTACCTAAATCATCGAAAGGGCACCCGCAGCAGACAAGCTCTGCAAGTGCAAGTGGGGAGCATACTATTGTGGGCAGAGGAAAGCAACAAGCTTCTGTCAGCGCCAAACATACCGGGGCTAGGAAACTTGCAAGCCGATTACCTCAGCAGGCAGACCTTATACCCGGGGAGTGGTCACTACACAAGGAAGGTTTTCAGGCCATCACTGAAAGGTGGGGCACCCCGGACATCGACCTCATGGCAACACTCTTAAACAGACAACTCTCACAGTTCATGGCTTGTTACAGGGACCCTCTTGTGGTCGACGCACTAACCACTCTGTGGAACTTTCGACTCGGATATGTATTCCATCCCTTACCTATACTTCTCAGGGTAATACGGAAGATACTCAGAGAAAAGTGGACCTTTACAGTCCCTCACCTCCTGCAGTTTCTTCAAGACGGTCTGGACAAGGATCTTTCCCCAGCATCACTAAAATTACAGATATCTGCTCTCTCCATTTCGTTCCAAAAGAAACTTGCAACTTTACCAGACATTCATACCTTTATACAGAGAGTAGTTTTTACGGTTGCCCCATACCGTGAACCTCTACCACCATGGAATCTCAACCTTGCTTTTAGGGCTCTACAAGCCCCACCATTTGAACCTCTGGCGACAATACCCTTACCAGGGCAGTTCCCTCATTCCTACCCAAGGTAGTTTTGGAATTTCATATAAATCAGGACATCACCATTCCATAATTCTGCCCACACCCTAGGTCCCCCCAAGAGATTGCCCTCCATTCTCTGGACCCAGTGCGAGCACTCAAATTTTACCTAGACTGTACAAAGGTTATTCGTACATCTTCCTCATTGTTCGTCCTACAAGGGTACTCCTGCTTCACAAGCCACAATTTCCAGGTGGATCTGGGAGGCTATTCACAAAGCTTATGTGGCCACGGGGCAGACCTCTTTATTAAAAACCAGAGCTCACTCTACTTTATGAACCAGGCCTCGGCTGAACAAGCCGGCAAAGCAGCCACATGGGCCTTCACTAAATTTATAAATTTGAGGTCTTTACGGCATCAGAGATTCACGTTGGCAGGAAGGTGCTACAGGCCGCAGTTGTTTAAAAGAAAAATGGCCTCACTTCCTCCCACTCACCTTTTCTTAGGGACAGTTTTGGTATGTCCCACGGTCCCTGTGTTCCACAGACAACTGTAAGAGAAAAGAGGATTTTGTGATACTCACTTTTAAATCCCTTTCTCTTCAGGTCTCTGGGACACATGGCTTCCCGCCCAGGAAGTGGTCCTTCTGAACTCCTCTTACCCTGTTAACACAGCTGCTTGTACAAAGTTACAGTTTTAGTCCTCCAGTGGTACTCGGGGGGTATAGCATGCGGGGGGATGAATCTGCTTCTGCTCTAGTGTACTGACTCCTAGTAGTGGATGTTGTAACTCACGGTCCCTGTGTCCCACAGACCTCTGAAGAGAAAGGGATTTAACAGTAAGTATCACAAAATCCTCTTTTAGTTACATTGGGCTTGGAGGTCACCAAATGAGGGCTTCTTTAACTTGATATGACCATCTGGGGCTACTCCATTATTTTGCCACTGGGCAAATGACTTGATCATATAACAGGCCTATACAACCTTATCACGAGAACCCAATGTTGTCACTAGAAATAATTTTTTATCCTGCTTAAGGATCTTTTTCTAGAAGACCATGGTTTTGACACAGATTCGGTGTGCCAGATCAGGAGCTAGAATAAGCCTATGTATGGTCAACTTTACAGTAACAGTTAAGGTAAATAAGACACTAGGCTTACTGTTATAATATGTACAAAGGACACATTTACAGGGCAGGTAGCCTTTTTGACCACTAAAATTCCTTCATCCCTTATTGAGTTTTTTGGGACCATAATTTTTCACCTCCTGCAGAGCACCTACTGTCTTTTTATCCTGTTAAAGGAACAGTTCAGTATAAAAACTGGTTTAATAGATAGGCTGTGCAAAATAAAAAATGTTTCCAATATAGTTAGTCAGGCAAAAATGTAATGTATAAATGCTGGGGTGACTGGATGTGTAACATAATAGCCACAACACTACTTCCTGCTTTGCAGCACTCTTGGTTTCCACTAATTGGTTACCAGGCAGTAATTAATCAGTGACTTGAGCGGGGGCACATGGTTCAGAACTGTTACTTTTGAATCTGAGCTGCATGTTAAGGATCAATTGCAATCTTCACTAAACAGTTATGTCCCATGTGGTCCCCCTTATAGTCACTGACAAACTCAGAGTTAGAGAGCTGAAAAGCAGGAAGTAGTGTTTTGTTATGTTACACATCCAGTCACTCCAGTGTTTACTTTATAGAAAACATCTTTGCCTGACTTTCTATATTAAAAATATTTTTTATTTTTCACAACCTATCTATTTACTCAGTTCTTATTATTACACTGAACTGTTCTTTTAAGTAAATATTACTGTAGTATGTTGCCTGATATTTTTAAGGTCTGACTGAAACACAAAAAAGACATAGTTCTCCATATGCATAAATACAGCAGGAATGGCTCCTTTAGTTGGTATTAGTCAGTATGTGCTTGGGTTTCATTCATTTATACCTCATTTGTTACACAGAGAGTACACATCAATCCCATATGGCTTTTTCCAATATATCTGTAAAAGAAATTGCAAAATGTGTAAGAGTTTATTTATTTTTGATATCCAGCTCACTGTCTGATAGAGGGTCACTAAGTTGTGCAATGAGCAGTGGCATGGCAACTTCTGAGAAGACCACCAAGCCAGGACTGGACAAAGAGCAGCTAAATGGTAGGGTGACAGCATGGGTAAAATAATTATAAAGGGTGGAAATCCATAATTTATTTATTTGAGTTATATTAATATTAGTACATTCGTTTGGGAAAGAAGGTTGTATCAAACTTCTTATATCTATCCTGTACAATACATTATCTAAAATCACTTTAAACAATTTGTACTTCATGCTTAGGGTGTGCTCATTTATATGTGATGTGTTTCACACATGTTTCACATTCAAAACTTTAAAATTCCAGCAAAGGACAGTGAGATTCAGAGTCTGAAGAAGGAGATGAAAATCCTACAAAATAAATTAGCAGGTGAATCAAGTCTTTCCAATATTGTCATGATTAATTTTATCAAGATGGAATATTATTTGTAATTATAGAAATTATTCTAATTTAAAAAAAATCATTAACTTTTTTAATAGATATTTTTATTATATTCCAGTCAAAGAAAGCATAGCAGCTGAGTACAATAGTCCTTTAGTGAATCTTGTGAATTTCCAGTGGGATTCTGATCCCTTTGGTTTTCCAAAATCGCCCTGAAGTTGCCTCACGAGGAAGCGATCCAAGTGCAATCCCACTGGCAATTTATATTAGAGATTAGTTGCCGGAAGAAGAGGAGATTTGTTGCTTGGCAACTAATCTCCCCGAGTAACTACGTTTGCCACCACCAGAAGGCAACTCCAACCTAACCAGCCAAGTCAGCATTAGATTCCAAATATATCTAATCATTTTATAAAAGGACAATACCATCCTAAATTAATTTCCTATTATATTTTAATTATTGGTCTGTTGGGTGGTATTCATAGCTAGATTTATTTTTTATTCTGATCCAGCTTTTGCTCCCAATGAATCATGGTCATAAACACTGCTCATATCTGTAAAGACTACTATTTTCAGACAGGTATTATATATTTCCACTGAACATTTTATGAATCTACATTGGAAAGTTGCTTAGAATTGCTTTTCTTTCATTAGGAAAATCCTATTCAATAAAATGATATCCTGTTGCAGATGCCACTATAAAAAAATTCGAAATTGGAGCCATTTATAAATCTTACATTGTATGATTTGTCGATTTAGTGAATGCCAAGGAGCCAGAAGGTTTTCAGTTCCAGTCTCTTGAAAAAGAGATCCGATCTCTTAAACAGGAAAAAGAATCATGTAACAAGGTATAAAACAGAATCTACTGTATCACAAGTCAAAATGTAAAATTTATATTTTCAAAAGTAATAACTTAATAAAATATCATTTTAATTAATATCCATGAGTCTCTGTAGTTTATTTTATTTATTTTTTTTAAATTCAGGAGCTTTCTGATGTTTTGGAACTATTGAAGTCACAGAGAGTGGAGCTGAAGGCAGCACTTGAAAATAAGAAGACCATGAAAGAAGAACTACGTGGGACAGAAGAAAAATGTGAGAACTTAAGTGCTCAGGTTGGTCGCTTAACTCGCAGGCTTAAGGACAAAGAAGATGAGGTGGAGGCAGCTGCAGAGAAAGTGAGGGTACTGAGGAAGGATCTTCATAAAGCAGAGGGCAGCAGAAGAGAGGTGAGAAAGGAGCCCTCATGAGCATAAGCATTCCTTATACTTATTATATACATATTAAAATGCAGAATTGTCAAGTGATTTCAATATCTAAAGAAAGTAATGCCAGTTCCTAGTATCTGAAGACAGTTACTATATGTTTTTGACTGCTGTTTTGTGTTGTGTATGTGTGAGGTCTTACCAAAAGTAGAGAGTATTGGTAGTTAACTGTTGAATATATTGAATATGTAGTCTGCTATGTGATTTTCCCCAAACCATATAATAGAACAAGTGTGTGTCCATTCCCCTTCTAGACTGAGTCGCAGATAGAACATTTGAACATAGAAATGGAGAGACAAAAGAAGTTGCGAGAGAGAAGTGAAGTCCTAGCAGCACAAGCTACTGAAGAACTTGAGCAATTAAAGGTATTGGCTATGTAAAATGCATATTCCTATGTCTGCCCCAGTCAGTCGCAAATGTGAATTAACTAAACAATTTTTGTGGCCCTACATTATCTATGGTTCTTCCACCATGTGTTTACTTAGCTGTCACAACCCTAATAATAGTTGTCATGTGAGGAGCATTGTCAGAGCCAAAACTTATTAATGACCATTAAATGTGGAATGGATAAAATGGGGCAGTTGGCCAGTAGCACCTATATATGCCCATGGCTCTGCATAGACTGAAACTTGATGAGAATCGCACACACCGAAGGGAGGGTTAATCCCCCCGAAAACGTTGATGCACAGGTGGTCACAATAAACAGGGGGTTCTCCCCACCTGCAAAATAATCGTTGTGTGCGATTCTCATCAAGTTTCTACTATGTGCTGAGTGACGGGTTCCGGCCGTCCTGAGTGATCAGCACCACTGAAGCAGGGATATCAGCGAAAGGTGAGAGGTGCGGTTCAACTACATACAGAATTCTGCATAGACTGAAAGCATTACTGCATATGCCTTTGATACTGTTTCTTCAAAAGAGGAGCATTGTCATTGTGTTCTTTTATTTACCTTCTAGTCCCAGCAGAGTATAACTTCTCCAGTGGTTAGTGGTTCGCTTCATTATTCTGAGATGACCCAGCTAAGTACAGATTTTGAGAGAAGAAGTCAGCATCTTGAGAATGAGCTTGCTCATTTAAGGGAGGAGCTTGCGTCTCTGGAGGAAGAACATGCTACAGAGACAAAATCGCTACGCCGAGAGCTTGGGGAACGAGAAGCAGAACTAATATCACTGAGGCTTGAAATGGAAGGATTGCAGGAAAGCCTAGGAAGGAAAAGCAATGATCGGTAAATATTTAGTTAATGTTTATAAAAGTGTTTTTTGTAATTTTTATGTTGACCATATCTTCTTCCATATTTATGTAGTGCTCGTGCCCAGGAAGAGGAGATACAGGATATGCAGAAAATAAATGAGAGAGAGAGAAATTTGTTGAAAGAAGAAAATAAGAAACTAAAGCAGGAACTTGAGAAGGTGAGCAACTTTCACCTAGTGCTTTAGGTCTTGTTAACCTCAAGTCAGCTTATGATGATTTAAATCTCATTCTACTCCTTTAATAACTTTATTTTATTATATTCAGATGCTTGCAAAGTCTGACAAGCTTTCTGCTTCTCACAAGAATTTGGAGGAAGAACTTCAGCTGTTGGATGTGAAAAAGGAATCATTAGCCAACTGGGAAACCCAAGTCACAGACATCCTACAGTGGTAATTGGTTCTCTACGATTGACTTTCTTTCACCCTACATTATCTTTGCAAATAAACAGACAATTGAATGTATGCAGCTCAAAGTTTGTTTGGAGCAGATTCAAAACTTTGGTTAATGTTCAAGCAACAAAATCATGTTCTTGTACCGTGTAAACTTTTTCATTTTGTAGGGTGGATGATGAAAAGCAGTCTAGAGTGTATCTACAGGCCTTGTCTGTTAGGTTGACAGAAGAGTTGGATTCCTTAAAGAATTCAGGGGGTCAGACACCATCAAGCAAAACTGGGGTGAGATTTGGCTTTTGCTTAGAGAGAGTTCTTTACAGGGGAAGGCTTGAATATTCCTTTTAAAAATTAGATCTTAATCGTAAAGGCGTGTCAATGGCAGAAGAAAGGCTTCACTACTGATATCTTTACACGTTAAAATCAAATGAGACATGTTAGTATTACTTTAACATCTTTCTTACAGTAATCTTACATATTAACAATTAAAACCTTGCCTCCTTTCTGCCTATTTCAACTTAGTTGTGCCTGTTTCAAACAGTACTTCAGCCATGAAAAATCTAGCACTGGTCTTGGGTGTGGAGCACAGGCTAAATATGCTGGATGTTTACATAAGCACTTCAGTCTATGAAGTCTTTGCATTGATGAATACTTAAAATGTGGCAGTTAAAATAAGCAGTGCAAAATGTGCCCAACTTGTAAAAGAACATATTCCCACACACAATCCAGGTGCTTAACCTGGTGAGCCATCAGCAAAGAACAATGTAGTAGTCAATGATGAATACTCTCGCATACTAAATGATGGAAAACTGCTTAATCCATTTATGTAACAACTGTGCTTAACTGCTTTATGTTTTAGCAACAGAATGTGTCACAGAATTTTAGGGGGTCTAGCTACATCAGAAAGGGTCTGAGAAAGGGTGGCTAGTCCTCTGAAATGTTATACTCTTTGTGCCACATTATGTGGCTGAAAAAACAGGTTAAGCAAGCTTTCATTGTTTTGTGTGTCTGACTACTCAGTCACTGCTACATTGCTTCTAGCTCTAGTAATAGTAACCCGTAGCAGTTAATATGGTGTCTGCTTTCAAACAGTTGACCAACACCTGGCATTTGGGTTGATAGGTTGTTAAACATATTGCAAACTTGGCACTTTGCAAATATTTTTACAATATATATACAATAATATATATATACAAAAAAATATTTTTTTTGCAAACTTGGCACAAACCTATAAACTTTATTATAACATTTTAGCATTAACTAACTGGTATCTGATTCATGGATCAGGAGGGCATTTCATTCGGCCTCATACACAAGTCAGTCGGTTGAAACTTCAGTCAAGAGTGACTGGATCAGTATCTAATATCTGTATGTGTATTTTTAGTTAATACTAATAATAGTTTTTATGTATTTCTAGGTGCACTACATGAACAGCAATTTCAATGATTAATTGGCAACTAAGATCCAGTGTAGAAGACTTTCAAAGTCATTCAAATCTTATCCTAGTTTATCATTCCTATTAGGTTTTGAGGCATTTTTCATTGTTTTCTTTTCTCTTTTGCTTTATCATTATGTCAGGAGAGCCAATGGAAAGCACGAAGGCTACAAAAGCTGGAAGCTTCAGCCCGACTGGAGCTTCAGTCGGCTCTGGAAGCTGAGATAAAAGCCAAACAACTCGTCCAAGAAGAACTGAACAGGTTCAAATCTGAAAGCCACGATACGGAGAGGTGGGTCAGAGAACAGTTTGCATTTTTACTGGATCAATCGTGTTCTGAAACATACCTTCCTTAAGTGGTTTAGTATTCCTAAAGCTATTCTGTGCTGATTTATACAGCTAGCCATCTCTAGATGTATACACAGCTTACTGTATATCATTTTTTCATATATTGTGTCCCATCAGAAGCCATAGCTGTAAGTATTGCATACATATTAGGACCTCACAAAGTTTCTTTTGCCTAGCTAGATGTAGTCATTTGTGCAATTTTATTATTTGGTCTGTGAATGCCCTCCGGTAGAAATCCTGCCTTTATCTAATCCATGTTTTCCGAGGCATTATGTCAGCTGTGTCCGTTTTCCCATTAGTATGTTCTGATTCAGCAAGGGTATTCTGGAGCCCGCTCCTGACTTGCAACATAGTTATTTGTGCACAGAATCAATATTTGTGTAATATATAGTAAAAACTAAAAAGTGCAAACCAATAAAAGAAAGCTGAACGATGCAATGAAAAATATGGATACCTTGAGAACTTTTCAAAATTCAAGTCTTTGAGACAATTCTTAGCAGAAAAAAAATTGAAAACCACTATAAGTCTAAATTGATTTAAAGCTTTAGAGTTTTTTTGTGGTTTTTACACTTAAGAAATCACATTTTTAGAGCTTTTAAGAAATGTAGGAAAACCATAAATTCTTTGATAAAATAGCAATATTTTAATAAATGGGCTCATTAGATAATAAATGCAACATATAAATACAGCCAGTTTACTCCATGATTGTATCATTATAGGTACTGCAAATGCAGACATTTGCCCACCTCTAATAGTGTTCTACTGAATTTTTCTTTTGTAAACCAAAACAGAAAGTTGCAGGAGGCAGAGGCAGAAAGCAGAAAACTGCAAGTAGAACTGGATATGGTTCGTGAAGAAGCTAAACAGAAGACGATGACAGGTAGAAGTGCCTTTGCAAAGATGAACGTCATGTTGATTATTTAGAACTAACATTTATAGGAAATAATGAATCCATTTTTTGAATTATATTCTATAATTGTTTTCCCTTCAGAAACAAAGCAGCAAAGGCATTTAATACCCTTTCTGTCTTTCCGGACTGAGGTAAGATTTCAATCCAACTTTCAGGAAAGGGACACTACACCTGTATTTATTTTGTGGCTAATTTAGCTTAGTGTGCAGGTATGGGATCGGTTATGCAGAAAGATACGAATTATGTAAAGGCCTATAGGCTGTAATTTATCCAGATTGAAATGATTTCCTTTTTGTGTGTAAGAATAGAACGGTGCCTTATATATGGTAAACAAATATATAATTAATTCTTATTGGAAGTAGCCTATTTTTATTCAATGTTTACATGATTTTCTAGTAGATGTAGAAGGTATGAAGAGTAGAAGATATGACTTAAAACTTAAAACTTGAACATACTGGCTAGGGCCAACACCATGTCAGACAGATATATAGGGCCACCATCCAGGGAGGGAAGTCCTGTGTCCCCCAAGCGACTGAATTGAAAGAGATTTAATGGTACAAAAAATCTCCTTTTCGCATGTCAGCTTGGGCGATGTCCCATAGCTCTCCCTATCCTCAGGGTGGTAAGGATAGAACCTTCCTGCCGAAGCATGTCAGATGTTGCAAAAGTATCAACGTGATAGAATTTTGTGAATGAGTGGATTGAGGTCCACGTGGCTGCTTTGCAGAGCTGATCAGCTGATGCTTGATTTCTGAAGGTCCAGGATGTGCTCATCCCCCTGGTGTAGTGGGCTTTTAGTGTCAGGTGGAGCTTGATCCTATGCTGTGTATGTTCTTTGAATGGCTTGTTTTATCCATCTGGAGATAGAAGATATAGCAGCTGGCATAACCTGTTGAGGTACTGAGGTACTGTTGAGGGAGGAGGAATAGTGCATCTGACTTGTGCATGTCCTGTACTATGTGTAGGTAGAATTTAAGAGCTCTAACTGGCTCCAGGGTATGCAGCGCCGCCACCTTTGGATTAGAAGGAGAAGGGCAGAATGTTGGAATGATGATCTCTTGATTCAAGTGGACGGCTGAAAAGACCTTTGGTAGGAAGGACAGGAAAGAGGACCAATCTGTCGTGGTGTAAGACGAGGAAGGGTGACCTGCACGAGAGGGTGGTGCCTGGCTGAAGCTATTGTATTGATTGTTCTCTGCCCATAGAAGGATGAGGCTGGCTTCGCTTTGGGTACGTCTGCTTCTTGTGCACTAGGGCTTGGAGTCTCATTATCTTGTCTTGGGTAGTCTGAGTCCTCGTGTTGAACTGCATTCCCAGGAAAATCATGTATTGACTGGGATTCAGGGACGACTTTTCCAGGTTGATGAACGGTTGGACTGCTGCAATTAAGGGTTCCTTGATTAACAGGTTGTTGAGATAGGGAGTAATCCTCCTTTGTGCGGCTTCTGCAGCACAAACAAATGGCACTAAGCTGAAGTGTGAGAGAGGTGCTCCATATCTGAGTGCCCCCCCCTCCCCTGCTGGTGGTAATAGAGATCTGAGTCCCTTACCAGCGGTGTGCTGCACACTTGTTCCCCTGATACCAGCTAGAGCAGTTATTGCGCAGGTTACAGGCATGCTCTGCCGGTATTTGTGGGGAGGGTCTGAAGGTGCCCTATATAAGCTGTGGCCCAGATTCCTTAGGTGGGGAGAGGGCTGCTGTGTGTTGAAGTGGCCCAGGAGGAAGAGGGGGAAGTACTTGCATTCCCCTGGGTGCAGTTTCCTTCCATGTCTCCCGGCTAGCCGATAGTCTTCCTGAAGGGGAGAAGAAAGTTTGCTGGGTGGTCAGAGCTGCATTTAGCCTTGATGACCCCAAGGACAGAATCCACCGTTGGGAGAAGTCAGAATAGGCACACTACTCAGTGTAGGTAACTTGAACTCACCAGTGTCAAAATAGGTTGAAAGTGTTGAGATGTGAGAGAGTCCTAATCTCCTTAGGACACAACAAAAACAAATCCAGGCTTCACCTACTGCTGGGGGTATAGCCAGTGGAGGAGGAGTCACTTTTTTATTCTATTGTCTCCTGCCTCCAAGTGGCATTAGCTATACCCACTGTTTCCTGTGTCCCCCAAGCTGACATGGAGAAAATGAAAAAGTATATGTTTATGAATGCATGGGGGAGGTGCGAGAGAACTCTGCCCATTATTGGCAAATTATCCTAAAATAAAAAACACATTTGTATCCCCATACACAATATATTATAGTTGTAAAAGTTGTCCTTCCTATTATTTCTGTTACATTGGAGTGTGTTATCTTCCAGTCAAAAAGGTTCATCATTAATAATCACAATCTTATCAGTAATTTAGCTGTCCCAGATACCAGTTTGTCCAGATTCCCCTGCAAGGTTGACACATGGATGGAATTAATTGGCCTGCAAAGTTTTGTCATCATCAAACACAGACACATTATTCATAATGACCCCCAGTGAGGCACAGACCAACAAAAAGTCAACCTGCACTTGACACTAACCCACCCACTCCCAACCCCAAAACCACCCAAGCTAGCATGCTGTCCATATTTATATACACGTACTCACCTCTCTCTGACATCATCGGATAAGGTTGAGGAAGCATGAGTGATATATACAGCAGGGAAAATAAGTCAGTAAATATATTTCTAATGAGGCTATTGATGTGAAATTTACACCAGATGTATGTAACAACCCAAGTAATCCACACCTACAAAGAACTCAACACAAGTCCACAAATTAAATGTGTAATAAAGTGGAATGACACAGGAAATAAGTAATGAATACATCAAGAAAATGCTAGTTTAGTCCCAATTGATGGCCTATATAAAGGTTTCTCATTACACAAGAGCTCTAATGCGCTCCCCATGTCATTATAGAACAAAATTAATAAAAGTAGATCCAACAGACAACACTGCAGCTCCCCACTAAAACTCCTACTAAAAAGCAGAGTATGCACCATTAACAACCCCCTAGCAGACCTTCTTTTAGGAATCATAATTTAATTTTCCTGCAGATGAGAATTCAGACATGGTGCTACTCAGTGTTTATAAGTACATATACAACCTAATTCTTTTCCTTTTTTGTAGAAGGATCCAGTTAATGCTGAAGATCAGACTCAGAATAATGTCATGATTAGAAGAGATAGCAGAACAGAGGTGGGTTTGATGCTGATAATATCTTTAAATAACCTTTGAAGGATAATATGGGAATGTCGGCTATCTGTCCAAGTATTTAATTTTTGATAATAGCATATTGTTTTTCAAAATAACATTATTTGGGCACTAACTATCTGAACTTGTAGGCTCTACATACTAAGGCACACTGGAAGTCAAGTTGCTACCCAGTTTTGCCTGTGGAAGTGTACAGCATCTGGATCTCGGGGGAGGGGGTGAAGTCCTAATGGTTTTCAAAATAAGGAATCACTTTTAATCCATTCAACCTTCCTTTTTCAGGCTTTGAATTTTTTAATAAATAACCTTTAGAAAATGTTTGTACAACTTTTGAATAGATTGTTGTGCCTAGATAACAAGATGTGATGAATACAGTAAGTAATCCGCATGTTGAGTGGCTGCCTTGACTGCAGCATTAGCATCTCATAACAGAAGAGAAGCCAATACCTTTGTATGCATCAGATGGGATGATCCCAAACTTTATATCATGGTGCTCCAGACCAGGCCCAGACTGGGTTTAGGGCAAATGCCAGATGGGCTGCTATAAGGTGCCATAGAAAGTCAGTATTTAGTGGGCTGGTGGGGATTGTTTGGGCCTCTATGTGGGCTGATTGGGCCTGTGTGTACCTGAAATGCCAGGGCCTATTTTGATTCTCAGTCCAGTCCTGCTCCAGACACAATTCAAAAATCAAACGTTTCGGACCACATGGCCCTTCCTCAGTGAACAGAATCTCCCCTATTCACCCTTTGATTTATTTATATAATGGCACCTGCCAAGCCCCCATCCAGTGACATCAGAGTGTGCGTCGGTGTCGGAGTGTATGTACATAAAGAATGTTGGCTTAATTGTTCAGGTCTGTGCTGGGAGAGGTTGGGCTAGGGCTAATAATACACAAGCATATCTGTAGAAATAAGTCAAATCAATTGGACTTGCTGTGTTTTTGTTCCCTTGAAGATATTTCACCAGCCATCCAACTAGCTTTCTCAATTCAGAATGACGTCTTCAAGAAAAAAAAAAATACTACAAGTCCAGTTTTTTTTATTACTTATATCTACAGATATACCATGACCTGGATGAATGAGACTCTTCACAAACATAATATACAGGCAGATATAAGCTGCCAATTTGATCCCGTCAGACTGACTCTGTACAGGCCCATCAGGCGAGGACCACATTGGTGTGTTCATGCAGTACTCTCCTGATTGGCCTACACAGGTCCACAGTATGATCAGATCGTTGGCCCAGGGATAAGCTGATTTGGCCCAGCATGCAGGTGGCCAAACAGGAAAAAGCATATTTTTATGTGTATGATCAGCTTTAGCCTGTGTGTAGGAAATACAATTCCCCTTCTAGTGTGTTTACCTGTACTGTAATGCTGAACATTTGAGAATATGCATTTTACAAGTGTGCTTAACTGTCCTCTGTCTTTGTGCGTAGTCTGTTAAAAATAAAGTAAACCGGAGATCTGCTGGCTTTGACACAATAGACGAGGCATCCACCAAGGTACCTATTAAATATTATCATTCTTTGTACTGCACCACTGTACATATATTTGTGAATTTATTATGGGTAGGTAGATATCAGGCATGTAGTCTAAGGGCTTTATTTAGTTTCACAGTGAACTCACTACATTCTGTATTAAATATACTAAGTTTTCACCTGGCACTAAAGCCCACATTTTTGTTTTGTATTATGTACTCAGTCAGGAATTAATACTTTAGCTGTATTGTTGATGCTATTGTATTTAGATGCATAGTAATTATAGCCTGTTGACTTATAACAGATGACATCCCACGCATTTAAAGTGAAAACCTTTACATCTCCAACAAAATGTCTGCGTTGTACATCTGTTATGATTGGATTGTCTCGCCAAGGATTCTGTTGTCAAGGCAAGTGGCAGTGACAGATGGGTTTGCAGTTACTACAGGTTGTGGTGTTGTATAAATTTTGTATGCTATCCCATTAAACCAACATACACTAAGAACTATTAAGTGCACCCATTGCAGTAATAGGTTTCCATGGCAGATCAACATATAACAGGTGTTGGGTTATCATACTTCTAAAATCCTCTCACTCTGACTAGGGAGAGGTTGCTAAAACCCCATTCTACCCAGTTTAGCAGTTCAATGATTAATGCATGTGTTTTGCCTTCTATATATGTTTTTTTTTGTAGTTTGTGGATATATGTGCCATATATGCTGTTCTGAGAAGGCCCCCATTTGCCCATCTCCTCCTAATCAGATCAAGAAGATTCTTGGAGTGGATCCAGTAACTGGCAGTGGCACTGCACTGGAAGGATTTCTTTTGGTAAATCTTTTATATTCATACATAATAGAGACAAATCTTTCTCTCTCTCTTTATTAAGGAGAAATAATGAAGTAATGGCAGTGATGTCTGGCTATGGGCTGATTTGTTGGATATAAGCTAAATAGTACTTAGAAGCTGGAGGGAGTTGCTGATCCTCTTACTTCAGGGTCTGCGTGTGAAGAGAGGAGTCATGAATCAGATTATCTATATAGAGTACAAGAGTGATCCAATGAGCTCTCAAGGCCTCAGGTTCCTCCCGAGATGCACATAAATACACTATAAAGGCAATATCTGCCAAACTGTCTGACTATATTGTTGCATTTTACAATTTTATTTTAGGAATTATCGACTGAATCATTTCAAAAGTTTAGAACTTTGAACAAGAATGCTCTTTTGAAGTGGTTAAACAACCTGCTCATAGTTGGAAAGTACATACCAATTATTAAAGTTGATTTTTTTGTGAAATGTGTTCATAGGTTCCCAAGCCTGCTGGAGTTAGGAAAGGGTGGCAAAAGGCTTATGTCATTTTAAGTGAACTTAAGGTCCTTGTATATGATGCCAGCCCTCCGTGTAACACAACTATTGTACAGGCTATTGATATGAGGTGAGTAGTAAAGATCTAGTATTGCTGCTATGGACCATGAGTTAAGGTGGCCATACATGGTGAGATCCGCTTGTTTGGCGATGTCGTCAAACAAGCTGATCTCTCCCCGACATGCCCACCTTCATATGTCCACCTTTAGTCCTTCTCGCAGATGTTTTTTTTTTGTTTTTTTTTAAAGGGATGAACATTTCTCTGTTACTTCTGTATTGGAATCTGATGTCATTCATGCCAACCCTAAAGATATTCCATGTATTTTCCGAGTAAGTGGTACGCTTAATTAAGAAATACTTTTCAATTATGTTTTTTATTCATTATTTCCTGGCATTGATTATCCAAAGAGCATACCATTATTTAAAGGAACAGTAACCCCCCAAAAAAATTATTTTAATGTAATTAAAATATAATGTACTGTTTGTCTGCACTGGTGCAACTGGTATGTTTGTTTTAGAAACACTACTATAATGTATGTAAGCTAGCTGCTATGTAGCCATGGAGGCAGCCATTCAAAGCACAGGTTCCATAGCAGGTAAGAGATGCACTCTGCAGAATCCCATTGTATTCTATTACATATCTTAGCTGTTTTCTGCTGTGCTTTTTCTCCAAGTCATCTTGGGGGACACAGGGACAATGGGGTATAGCTGGTATCACTAAGAGGCAGGACACAACCTTAAGAAAGAAACTGACTACTCATTCACTGGCTATACCACCAGCAGGCGGAGCTTAGGTCAGTTTTTGTTGTGTCCTCAGGAGGATAGGACTTCTAGCAATTCTCTGCTCAACTTTGCTGGCAATTTGGGGTTGTGTTTGTCTTTTTACCACTGTGTAAAGACTCTGTAGCACCCTACAATGTGGGATCTGCCGCCAGGGTCACTGGGTGCTGTGCACAGACCACCAAGCCACCTTATCTCCTTCCCTCAGGAGACCAGGCTAGCTGACAGGCAGCGGGAGAGAGAGACACCCTCTGCAGCAGGGACAGGTAAGCTGGAACAGGAACTTCCCTGAGCCTTTCTCTATATCTCTCTCTCCCTTCTCCTCCCCCATTCCACTCCTCTATGCTGATATATGAGAGGTGCTCCTGCATTATGCATGTGGAAAAGAGCTCTGTACTTCATCTGAAGCTTATTCTCTGGTGGGGGGGGGGAGATGTAACAGGGTCTGCCTTGTCCCCAATGGCGCCCTCTGAAATTTTATATACTGCGCACTAAGCGTTCAGTGTTCATAGTCCTTCTCTGTCTGCCTCATGGTCCTGGAATACGTCACTATTTACTTACGCCAGCAAACTTTCGCCCATACAATTTTCGCGGGCGCAATACTTTTCGCGCCCAGCGAAAGTTCGCACGCGACTTCACAGTTGCCATTTTGGCGCGCGCACAAGTCATGCGAGACTAGCGGCGGCAATCTAAACTGTGTCCCACTGTACTGCACAGCGTTGAAACGCAAAGGACACAGGGCAGACAGAGCTACAACAAGCAGACCCTCACTCCTAGGGCTGAGTAAATCTGCAGGGCACTTCCAGAATCTCCCTCTCTCCTTCCTGGTCATACATGTTAGTAGCAGAGCTTTTTGACTGAGGGCATTTGCCTCCCCATATTGGCACACCAAATTGGTACCATGTCTGAGGGGCCCAGTGACAGCCTTTTTCCCAGAGCAGCACCTTCTACTGCTATAAAATACTTGGCTTGTGCCAAATGCCACAAACGTTTGCCTGCAGGGCACAATAATCCCCTATGCAGCAAGTGTAAGCCGCTCAGGCCAGATTCAGAGCCTCTAGAGTCTCCCCCTCTGGTGAACCAGGCCCCTAAGGACGACCATCCAGTCTCCAGTAGGGAGTCTTCTCACAGAAGGCAGGTTACGCCTGAATGGGCATCCCAATTGGCTACAGGAATACCCAAGTTAGCACAGTCCTTAGACAAGTTGCTAGCCCGTTTGGACAATCCTAAGCCCAAACCCTCTAAGCGCAGAGCGCCTTCTCCATATGATGATGATAGTGACTCCAGATGCTCATTTTCACCCCTTCTGGAGTCGAGGGATGACCGACCCCTCTCTGAGGGAGAACTATCCTCTGAATCAGAGAATGAAGAAGAGGAATCACTTTGCCATAGAAACCCTGCACGTACAAGAGCCGCAGGCTTCGGCTGTGCCCTCTAAGGCACTTTTTAAGAGGCACAGTAAAACGGCTTGCGTATTCCCTTCCCATTCCCAGCTAGATCACATCATACAGCAGGAATGGGAAAAGCCAGAGAAACGATTCCAGCCTAGCCGTCATTTCTCAAAGCTCTATCCGTTTCCAACGGAAGACATAGATAAATGGTCATCCCCTCCCTTGATGGACGCACCTGTATCCAGGCTATCCAAAAGCACAGCCCTACCGGTCCCAGATGCTTCTTCGTTCAAGGACTCTATGGACAAGAAGTTAGATGGACTATTACGCTCCACGTTTGCGGCTTCAGGCTCATCCCTCTGGCCCATTCTGGCCACAGCCTGGGTCAGCCGAGCAATTCAATCCTGGTCTGACTCTGTCTCCTCACTGCTATTGCTGAAGGAGCACCTCGCCATGAACTTTCTCAATGGGCTTTCCAAATTAAGGAAGTGAATGGCTACATTTGTGAAGCTTCTCTGGATGCAACACAGGTTATCAGCAGAGCTTTGGCACTCGCAGTAGCTGCCCGCCGCTCCCTCTGGATGAAATTATGGTCAGCCGACCTCTCCTCCAAGAAATCCCTGACCTCCATTCCCTTGAAGTGTAAACTTCTTTTTGGGCCCGACCTTGACAAGATCATCAGTCAAGCCAATAGGGGCAAAAGTACCTTACTACCGCAACCCAAAACACGGCTCTCCTTTAGAAAAGGAAGGTTTTTTCGTGGCTCTCAGTCCAAAACCACGAGCTCAACCCCTCCAAGTCAGACCTTCTCAGGCAGGGGGCACTTCGGCAACAAACAGTGATCTTCCTCGCAGAATCAGAAGCTCACCTCAAAGACTACCGACAAGTCTTCCACGGCATGACACCAAGTTCAATCCGACCTCAATAGGAGGGAGATTCTTACATTTTACCGACGACTGGACTACAATTATTCAAGATGCCTGGATCCACGAAGTCGTTACTTGAGGCTACCACATAGAGTTCGCCTCAATGCCACCACACAGATTTTTCATGTCACGACTTCCTCAGGAATCTACAAAGCGCACAACCTTCCTACAGGTCATTTCAAACCTGCTCCAGGCGGAAGTTATTACCCCGGTGCCTTCGACCGAGCTGTTCCAGGGATATTATTCCAATCAATTTGTGGTGCCAAAGAAAGACGGGTCAGTGCATCCCATCCTAGACCTCAAAGAGCTAAACAAGTTCATACGCACACGAAAATTCAAGCTGGAGTCCCTAAGATCCGTCATCGCATCGATGGCTCCGGGGCAATTCCTCATGTCGCTCAACATAAAGGATGCCTACCTGCTCATCCCTCCGCACCAGAAAAACTTGCGCTTTGCATTCCAAAATCGACATTTTCAATTCACCAGTCTACCCTTCGGCCTCACATCGGCCCCCAGGGTATTTACCAAGATTATGGCGGCAGCTACAGCAGAGATTCGCAAACAAGGAATCTCCATCACCCCTTATCTGGACGACCTCTTAATCAAGGCTCTGTCTCCCCAGGAGACTCAACGAGCACTCCAAATTTCCATGGACAAAGTCAGGGAAATGGGATGGGTCCTGAACCTCCAAGTGCTAGTGCAAATTCTACTTCAGAAACCGCGACACACAGCGAAATTCTGCATGAAGGTGTTGGGAGTCATGGTCTCTACTATAAAGGCAGTTCTCCTTGCTCAGTTCCATCCAAGAGACCTCCAACTGAAGATCCTCAATGTATGAACTACAGAACTGGGAGGCAGACTTCCTAAGTCAACAGTACCTAGACCCCGGCGAGTGGTCACTAAAGGACAAGGTTTTCCAAGAAATAACAAAGATGTGGGGAACTCCGGAGGTCGACCTGATGGCGACCAGGCAGAACAGGAAAGTTCCAGCATTCCTAGCCAGATACAGAGATCCACTGGCTCTAAATGTAGACACCCTGACCACCGCTTGGGATTTCAATTTGGCCTATGCCTTCCCACCTCTAGCTCTCATTCCCAAAACAATCAGGAAGCTGCAACGACAACAGACCACCCTCATTCTGATCGCACCAAGGTGGCCTTGAAGGGCCTGGTTCACAGACCTGCTCAATCTTTCTGTGGCAGAACCATGGACTCTGCCTCCACTTCCAGACCTTCTCTCTCAGGGACCTATTTGCCATCCAAATCCAACAAACCTAAATTTGACGGCGTGGCTCTTGAGACAAAGATCCTGATCCAAAAGGGCTTCTTCAGGGCTGTAGCACGCACAATGTGCCCAGCCAGAAAACCGGTCTCAGCCAGAACTTACCACAGAGTTTGGTCCACCTACCAACAGTGGTGCACCAGACGAAAAGCCAGTTTCAAGTCTTCCTCCATTCCCAATCTCCTGGAATTCCTTGAGGAAGGGCTTTCCAAGGGCATGTCGCTCGGCTCCCTTAAATTGCAGCTTTACGCCCTGTCAGTACTTTTCCAAAGAAGAATAGCACTGATCCCAGATGTCAGAACCTTCATCCAAGGGGTGGCATACGTTGCCCCTACGATAAGAGCACCCGCTCCCTTCTGGGATCTCACCTTAGTACTCAAGGCTCTTCAACGACCGCCTTTTGAACCCCTGGGATCAATTTCTCTACAGTGGCTCACCTGGAAGACTGTTTTCCTCTTAGCCATTTCCTCAGCAAGACGTGTCTCGGAACTCAGTGCTCTATCCTGCAAACCCCCCTTCCTCATTTTTCACTGTGATCGAGCGGTTCTTTGCACCATCCCTTCTTTTTTGCCCAAGGTTGTTTCGGACTTTTATCTGAACTAAGAAATAGTCGTGCCATCCTTTTGCCCTGCACCAGCCAATCAAAAAGGCTCTCCACACTCTGGATCCTGGGAGAGCACTAAAGTTCTATTTGCACAGAGTCAAAGACATCCGTAAATTGGACTCCCTATTAGTTTTCCCTTCGGGACCATGCCAAGGAGCCACGGCCACCAAACAGGCCATATCCCGTTGGATAAAGCAAGCTATACTACGAGCATACACAGCACAAGGCCAGGAACCTCCAAGTAGAGTCACGGCTCACTCCACCAGAGGGGTAAGTACCTCCTGGGCGTTTCCAAAATCAAGCCTCTGCGGAACAAATGTGCAAAGCTGCAACGTGGACTCCTTTTCCAAATTCTACCACTTTGATACCTTACGCTTTGGCAGAAAGGTGCTTCAGGCCGCGGTGGTTACCTCAACATAGGCCTCTTCCCACCCGTGCCTTAGGGGACAGCTTTGGTACGTCCCCATTGTCCCTGTGTCCCCCAAGATGACTTGGAGAAAATGAGATTTTGTGTACTCACCGTTAAATCTCTTTTTCTTCAGTCTCTTGGGGGACACAGGGCTTCCCGCCCTGGTTTGAGGCCTTCACTCTGTCAGACATGATACTGTTAAAGTTACAGTTCTAAAGTTTGGTTTAAATTACTTGTTATTCTGATGACTTTGGTACAAACTGACCTAAGCTCCGCCTGCTGGGGGTATAGCCAGTGGAGGAGGAGTCACTTTCTTTCTTAAAGGAAAAGTAAATGTTTTTCTTTATCTCTCTGTAAATTTGCTCTAAACAGCCCCCCAGATTAATGTACCTTAGTCCCTGCTGCAAGTCTGCTCTGGTTTCTGTGTTATCAGCAGCTTGTTTCCCCTTCTTCCTGGTGCAGAGTGAAGCCCAGCCCCTTAGTTTACTGAGCAGTCCATTTGCTGCTGTTCCACAATAGAGAGGAAGAGGGAGCCAGTGTTTCATTAGTAAGCTAGTTTCCCCAAGAAAAAGTTGCTAAACACACTGGTCTCTGCTATGTCACATTATGCAAATGATCTCCAAGACTAGTCTGAGAGATAAGGTCAGCTCAGTAAGCTAAGGGGCGGGGCTTCACTCTGCACCAGGAAGAAGGGGAAACAAGCTGCTGATAACACAGAAACCAGAGCAGACTTGCAGCAGGGACTAAGGTACATTAATCTGGCGAGCTGTTTAGAGCAAATTTACAGATAGAAAAAAAAAAGGTTTACTTGTTCTTTAAGGTTGTGTCCTGCCTCCTAGTGATACCAGCTATTGTCCCTGTGTCCCCCAAGAGACTGAAGAGAAAGAGATTTAACGGTGAGTACACAAAATCTCCTTTTTAGCTTGAATGTCTACCGCCATGGCTTACATTTATATAAGCTACAGAAGTCTTTCAAAAGCAAACGCATAACTTTTAACATGGTAAGATGGTATGGATAATGAATTCCCCATCAGCCTGACCAGAATAGATATACATATATAAATGATTGCTGTAAGCTTTTTTAAAATATTTATTTTCTCTTCCAATGTTTTTATTGGTATTTTAAAATCAGGTAACAATAAAACACT
>CM044438.1:14859387-14885023 GCA_024363595.1 Xenopus borealis
TGGGAGAAGTGGGTCTCCTGTAAACATAAAATATCTACCTGTAGTGAAGCAAAATATGTATAAAATATTTATTTTATTCCTAGCCTTGTAAATCTCTTCATACCAGAATGTCTTCCTATAAACAAAATAGCATTCAGCACAAAATTCTTACCTTCACATATATTATTTTGATTTCTGCAGATCACTTTCTCTCAGCTGTCCTCACCACCCACCACATCCTCCCAGTTATTGTTGGCAGAGACAGGGGAAGAGATGCAGAAGTGGGTGCAAGTGCTGAAGGAGCTTCACACACTCCTAAAGGAGCAGAGACACCTTGATCAGTCTGTCCGTATACTGAAAGAGGCATATGATAGTGCCTTGCCTCTTATACGCACAGCACTGTGTGCAGCAATCATCGGTAATCAAACAGCAGGGCAGAGGAGTTGGGGGTCTGTTCTATTCAATTATTATGAATAAAAACTGCATCTTGGGATGTATGGCCGAGATATTCACAGTGTTTCAGTTCAAGTCCCCTTTATGATCCAACATTTGGTTTGGCCCATGAATGCTCGGACCTGGGTTTTTCCGCATCTTCATACCTTAAGTTAATTAAAAAAACATGTAAACATTAAATAAACCCAATAGGTTGGTTTTGCTTCCAATCAGGATTAATCATAGTATATCTTAGTTGGGCTCAAGTACAAGGTACTGTTTTATTATTACAGAGAAAAAATAAATCTTTTTTTTTCGAAATTTCAATTATTTAATTATAACGTAGACTATCGGAGAGAGCCTTTCTGTAATTCGTAGCTTTCTGTATAATGGGTTTCCAGATAATGGATAATATATTAGAGGTGAATTTCCATTAAAATATGATTCTTTTTCAGATCAAGAAAGACTCGCTCTGGGAACTGAGGATGGACTTTTCCTTTTGCATGTGAATAAAAATGGTGAGGTGCAGTGCTATATGATCTGTTGCTAGATTTAAGATTAAACATGCTATACTCTTAATAAAATGCTTTAAAATAAATAAAGCCAAAGTTTTTCTTAATTGAAATATTTTTTATAAAAAATGAGAGAGCAATTCTACAAATAAACAGGCTATATTTATCATTTAACCCTTTAGATGCCACAATTTTTGCCCATTTCTTTGACAGAGATCACGCAATTAGGGGATTGCAAGCGAGTCCTGGCTATACGCTCTGTCCCTGCTGCTCAGCAACTGGCTGTGCTCTGCGGAAAAAGTGTTCGCCTATTCTCTTGGGATCTCCTCCTCCTCCCAGACTCTACTGGCACAAAAATACCTGAGGCAAAAGGCTGCCATGCTATCGCATCTGGACTTGTTTGCCAGGGATCCTCTCCTGTGCTCTGTGTTGCCTCCAAGCGCCAGGTCCATTGCTTCCAACTAACCAGCAGCAAAGGCTCACCGCGGAGAATCAAGGAATTTCAAGCTGTGGGAGTGGTGCAATGCATGGATATTTTGGGTGAACGTCTTTGTGTAGGCTATTCATCTGGTTTCTCACTCTACCCCATTCTTAATGAGGCTGCTCCTATTCAACTGCCACACCCAAATGAGCCTAAATTGACATTTCTGATGCAATCATCACCCGACGCGCTGTGCACAGCTAGGGTAACACTTAGTGAATTTTTACTCTGTTTCTCAAATATTGGTGTCTATGTGGATTCACAAGGAAGAAAGTCACGTGCTCAAGACATCATGTGGCCTGCACCACCATTGGCCTGTGGTAAGTTTCAGATGCTTAATCAGACCATCTTTGCATTGTTGCTAAGCCTGTAGATCCAAGAACTTTAGTCACAGTTGCAACTGTCACTGATTTCTAGGAACAGTCCCTATTTTTCAACCTACCTTCTTTATTTGATCAGTCATAAATTATGATCCCATTGTGTGCCGTGGAAAAGTTGCAGACGCTTTCATCCTCATAATAAATGAGCTGTTACACTACCCTCTAGTATTATGAATAATGAGGCTTAAGTCAAGGGGCACGCACACACTGTCTGCATTACACCAACATTTCGCCTCCTGCTTGGGGCCTTACATGACTATTAACTATCTATGTGCCAACTATTTATACCGAATAAATTTCCCTGTGAATCTGGATAGGCATATAAATGGACCAGGTTATAAAAAATCCACAAGGTGGAAATTTCAATTTAAAGATACCGCAAGGAGAGGCATACTGGAGCCACAAGATGGACTGTGTAAGCTCTATTTTCTTTGCTAAAATACATCCAAACAACAGAGTGTGTGTGTGCATGTCCATGTCTGTGTGTGCATGTGTGCCTGTGTGCCTGTGCACGTGTCCATGTGTGTGTCCGAGGCCTCCGGTTGTTAGTGATGTATAAGTAAATTGGCTAACTAAACGTTTATTGTTTTTCAAAGATTAATGCACCTCACCAGGTCAAGGGTGACTCTGATGTGATAATAGTTGGCACATATACTGTATTGCTTTGGTAAAGGCATTGTTTGAAAAAACTACAAAGATTCACTGAAAATGTACTATGTATAAGCTGGCACATGTACATTTAAAAAGGAACTTTGTATAGGCCCTGCATTGTTTTGTCAAAGGCATTGTTTGATATGCCTGTACAGAGTCACGGGAAGCTTATTAGGTAATAAATAGTTGGCACATTGATAGTTAATAGTCATGTGTGGAGACTGATTGTTCACAATTGTCACATGGTATAAAGAGTATGTTACACTTTGTATTATAAGCAAGAGGGGAAACTGCGTAATTTCTGGAATAAAGCACTTTGAGAAATATGGACATTTGGAGTGCTAAACCTTTTTTTGTTTTAGGCAACCAGCTCTAAGGGATTGCAGCTTTCACACACTATATATATTTGGAAATAAATGTACACTTGGAACATTTTTTGTCCAATGTCTCATTCCTCATTAGGACCTGCAAAACTAATATAATTATTCAGCATGCATTTCTTAGCAACCTGCTGGTAGTATGCACAGTAAGACCAGCAGCTACCCCGCACTTAAGAAAAATAAGTACTTTCCCACAGGTGTACATTTAGATTAATAAATATTGCTATACCTCTAAGTATTTCTTTACAACCTATGGAACTGGCATAATATGTTGTTTTTATAGTTCTCTATTGATCTGTACTTTTTGATTACCCCTGATGTCACTGTGGAGTTTGGAGGTTTTGAACAGGAATGTAAAGGAACTATATATGGAGCTAACTGGTAACTAGTGATGTGTGGGCCAGCCCGATACCCTCGGTTCGGGTGGACCTTGCACCCCCATTTGCACTGCCACATGCCTGCTCCCCCCGCCCCTTTTGTGACATCATCGTCAGGGCGGCGCAGGTCTATAAAAGGAACCCGGAAGTTGGGTGCGGAAAAGGGAGGGCAGGTTAGGGTTGTTTGCGGGGTCGAATTTTACCCAACCCGCAAATCACAATACCCTATATTGGGTGGGACAATACAATATTGGAATGACCAATATTCACAGTATTCCTTGTGTAGTGACCCTTTATACACCATGAATGCTCCTTTTGGGCTTACTAAAGATTTTGTTAATAATGTGACAATGAACAATATATTCTAGTCCATTACCGATAGAACCAAGCAATTACATGTTCAGACATCATCCAATTGATTTGGGTTCTGCATAGTGGTGTCTTCAGTTATCACCCACCAGTCCATCGCTTTTCTATGAAACAACCTCCGATACAAATCGCAAAATCCATTATTTCTTGCTGGTAGTTAATGCACGAGTGATTGTGCATCATCATCATTATGGTGCGGTTGTGGAATATTATGAATATTGCTCAGTACTTGAAATTGCATCTGTTATCCAACATGGTCAGGGCTGCAGTTTTGGCACCATGCCTTACGGAAAACAGTGAGATTGCAGTTATCAAGGGGTTGTCCTATTACTAAAAAATGCAAATCTGTGGTAGATACCCACTATATTTTGAAGGATTCTGGATATCAGGTTTCCAGTTTTAGATCCTGTATCTTTAGCAGCTTAATAGAAGCTGTTTCCCATTCACACGGATGAGAATAATTACAGAATCCCTGCACTGGGGCTGCAGCCTGGAGATCCATGGGTTAGCAGACTTGGTGCTGACTGTAACCTTATTAATATTACGACAATATTTTCTCTTCAGTGTACGCCGCTCCCCACCTCACAGTCTTCAGTGAGAACGCTTTAGACATTTTTGATGTCAGGAGAAGTGAATGGATTCAAACTATTCCCCTCAAAAAAGTAAGTGATTCTGTTTTCCCAGATGATTTAATCTAGACTAGGGGTCCCCAAACTTTTTCACTTGTGAGCCACATTTAAATGTAAAAAAGAGTTGGAGGGCAACACAAGCCTGAAAAGGTCAATGGATATGTCAAACAAGAGCTGTGATTGCCTGTTTGTTAGCCCCTATATGGACTGGCAGGAGAGAATGTTTGGCAATACAACTGTTTTTTATACAACCAAAACTTGCCTCTAAGCCAGTAATTAAAAAATAAGCACCTGCTTTGAGGCCACTGGGAGCAACATCCAAGGGGTTGGAGAGCAACATGTTGCTTGTGAGATGCTGGTTGGGGATCACTGATCTAGACATTTGTTTTGTTAACCCACATACACTATAGATACATATATGCACTGATATGATCAGCAGTATTGCCCCTATTGCCTGATCATTCATGCATGTATGGATCTCCATCAACAGACTGGCTTCCCATCCCATCTTATTGCAGTTTGTTTGCCCAGGTTGAAAATCTTGTTTGCTATTTCTTTCGGTTGGTCAGTATATGTGGCCTTGATAAACCAAACAATTGTCAGGGCTATTTCAGCTTGAATGTGCTAGTTTGTGCCATTGGCTGAACAAGAAATCCATGTGGAGGATAATATTGATCTTTCAGTTGAAAGGGTGGGTCTGATTGTATAAAAAAAAAAACCCTGCAGTGACCCTGTCTTTTAGGAGAAGAACCAGAACCTTAGCCACAGGCAGTTAAAACCCAGCAGTTTAAAGTGGAAATTCATACAATTGAAATGTTATAGATGGACTGATTGTAAACAGCTGTTTAACTGGTTTTCATTATTTGTTTTGCATTATTTTTTCATTGTTAGACACAATACTTTGTTAATCTTAAGGTGAATGAAACTCTTGGTGATGATTTGAGCTTGACGACCTTTAAAAAAAAAAGAAACCCTGCTTACCTCCTTGATGGGTGCCGTGTAACTGGTACATTTGTGATATAAAACAAAGCCAATGCTGGCTATTCTATAATTGATACTGAATGTAATCCCATATTCACTGTCTACTCATGCAGGTTCGATGTCTAAATGCAGATGGTTCCCTTTGTGTATTTGGGAGTGAAAAAGTCCGTTTGGTATATCTAAGGAACAAGCTAGCTGGTTAGTGGCACAACCTTTCCTCTGCTCTATTATTGCTTTTCACTAGTCTCATCCAACAGGGCATTGTGACAGCACAAATGTTGACAGATATTGAGGCACTGCAATTAAGATCTGGATAATGATGCATTTCAGTCAAATCCTTGTTTTTTTCCCCCCTGACTTAGATCAAGATGAATTTAATGTGCCAGAAACCTCAGATAATAGTCGGAGGCAAATGCTAAGGACCAAAAGCAAGAGGCATTTCTCTTTCAGAATCTCGGACGAGGAACGGCAGCTGCAGAGAAGGTGAAAACGGCTGAAATGGCTTACTAATATATGAAACTCCAGTTGTATGGAAAATCCCAGGTCCCGAGCATTCTGGAAAATAGGTCCCATGCCTGTATATTAAGCATGTACTATGTATTTATGCAATTAGCAGATTGCAGGGTCAGTGCAGTTATTACAAAGGGGTATTTTAAGGAGTTATAGGCTTGGGTTTCCCTGGTCTGGTACACTGTATCATAAACTAGGTATTAAAGTTTATAATAGTAATATGGCTTGAAGTAACCTATTCTGTGATATCATACACAGAGTGATGATGAAAGACCCTCAGCTGAGGTCCAAGTTGATATCCAACCCCAAGAACTTTAACCATTTGGTTCATGTTGGGCCTGGTGATGGAAAACATCAGCTAAAAGACCTGGCAGTGGTAAGTGTATACCGGCAGCTGGCACAAATACATACTGGGCTCTCACCAAATGATGGAGGTGACACAAACAGGTTTAAAAAAAAACCCTAACCCTAAACTAAAAAAACATCTTTGTAAATAAATGCAGTTAATTTGGCCAGATCAGTACTTCTGTTGTATTTAGCCATGGAGTGCTCCCACAACCTTTCTCCTTTCTGCATCTCATTGTAGCTGTATTACCAATCACAGCCTTCACCTGCTTGCAGCAATGTGGAGCAGAAGCGGAGATGAGAAACACAAAAACAGGCATTTATGGGTGATCTCTGCTCTGTGTAGCTACAACAGGAGGAAGTGGTGATTGTCAGCAGGGATGTCTCTGGGGCTGCTGCCGCCTCCCACCCGCTCTGCGCTTTGAACTTATAGCGTAGGAGCACGTGGAGGAGGGGCCGCATCACTAGTGCAGTGAGCGCTATTGCGCTCGCTGCACTAGAAGAGCCGAATTTCCGTTTTAAAAAAAACGGAAAATCAGCTCTTAAAGTTACCAGAGGCGGCTTTTTGCCGCTCCTGGTAATTGGCCGCTCCGTGCTGCCTGAGGCAAGGTCCTCACCTTGCCTCATGGCTGGAGCGGCCCTGATTGTCAGTATAGTTCTAGGCTATGAGATGCAGAAGGGAGCAGATCCACTTTTTTTCAGCCTGCAGAAATAAATGCAGGTTAAGAGCAGCAGAGTCAGCACTTCATTAGCCCAGGGCCTAACAATGGTTCTGTTGGACTGGTGACCTTGCCAAACAAGTGTTTTTTTCCAGTTCAGGGCCAGCTTGAGATTTTTTTTCTGTGGATCCAGGGAGTATTCCAAAATTCCTTTTTCTAAGCTGTCAGTTTCAGTCACCTGATTGTTCTATAAAATGAAAATTTGTATCTGAAGTCCTGCTCCCTAGTGAAAGCTAGAGCATAACAGATTATAGCAACACCATTTCTCTTAAACAGGGTTATAAATCAGATCTATTACTAAACTTGAATTTGTCTCCTTTTTTAGGCACAAGAGGAGAAACGGAGGAGCAGTGGGCAAGATGTGTCGGCTTCAGGATCATCTCTTTCTTCCAGTATAGACAACGGTAAATACCACACAGTTCCACAAAAGTGATGCAAAATATTGGCACATGCTAGGCAAGAAACCTCATGCATGTTTTTCTCTTACAGTAAAGCGAAATTCCAGCAGCTCCCAATCAGAGGACTCGCTCTCCTCTCCTCAAGGATTGACACTGTCATCAGACATTTTGAGTGAGGTAAAAGCATGTCTTTGCAGTTTGACACCTTCAACTCCTACAGCAGGGATCCCCAACCAGTAGCTTGTGAGCACCATGTTCCTCTCCAACCCCTTGGATGTTGCTCCCAGTGGCCTCAAAGCAAGCGCTTAATTTTAAATTTGAGGCTTGGAAGCACATTTTAATTGCATAAAAACTAAGTATAGTGTCAAGTAGAGCCTCATGTAGGCTCCCAGTTCACATAGGGGTTACCAAATAACTAATTAAAGTCCTTATTTGGCACCCCAAGGATTTTTTTCATGCTTGTGTTGCTCCCCAACTCTTTTTACATTTGAATGTGGCTCACGGGTAAAAAAAGGTTGGGGACTCTTGTCCTCCAGTAACAGCCTTGTTCAAAGATTTGCTTCTATGAAAGCACAGTAGCTTGCACTACTGTCTCTAAAGCTGGCCATAGACGTAACAATTACGATCTTTCTCGGAAAAGATCTTTCCAAGAAAGATCGTTCGTTTCAACACACACGTGTAGAGCTGAATCGTCAGATATACAGGTAGAAACAATAGAATTCTACTTGTATCTGACGATTCAGCACTAACAATGGCCGATGTTCAGGGTGCTTTCAAAGGCATCCGATCAAAATTTTCCGTCCAGTCCGATCAACCAGCCGACCGATATCTTAATCCTCTGACGATGTCGGTCGGCTCATTTCCCACCATACACGCACCGAATATCGTACGAAAATTCGTTTCGTACGATATTATCCGGACGCGGTGCGGCGATTTCCGGATTCGCCCAAAGTTACTTCGTGAGGAAACTAGCGACGGACAGGGAGAAGGACGTTCGGGGAGATTGTCGCCTGCTATTAAACGCCAGGCGACAGAATCTCCCCGAATCTCCCTGTCTGTCCCCAGCCTTAAGAGAGCTAAGAGACCATTCATGAGTGTTTTAAACATGCATTAAGAGTGTTCTTTTCTCTCACATTAGATGTTCAGATTTTATGTACTGATATAGTTTAGATGTTGTATGATCACTGTTGTTAAAAGGGCCACAGCAGCATTGTAGTAATTGTTAGAACCATCATTCATGCTGTGTTTAGAGCTACAGTACTTATGTGTGTGATACCAATACTCGCCTTAAACCCCTTCCCCTTCACCTTGAATGGGAAGTGTCTTGGCTTGCTCAAGCAAAAGTAGTAGGTGCTGGCCAATCAGCAGTGCTTTCTGTTCAACTGCAGTTACCTGGGTAACTGAATCACTGCCACAAATATCCAGTCTGCACCATGGTCCATCATTATTATCAGTGCCTGATATAAAAGTAACAGAAAAAGGTTTCATCCTGGTAAGCATACCCAGGCAGAAACTCCTTAAACTGCCACATGCTGCCTGCCATAGACTTTTCTTGAACAATTTTCAACAATATTTACAGGAGCATTATTCATATCCTATAAAGAATAAATGTCTTACTCTTTCCATCTCTTTCAGATTTCTGACCACACAGGCTTTAACCTCTCCAACACCTCATATTAACAAGCGGAGGAGTCTTGTGCAAAGGCTGGAACCTGCAGTCGGTATAATGAAGAGGGTCCCTTAATGCTAATTCACATTCAGAGAAAACAGGACTCTCTGAGGATTCCTATCACTGAAGTTAACGATCAACTTTCATTTGAACTGAAGGTTAACATTTTACAAGTGATTGCTCAGATCCCTGTGTTCTCAAACCCTTACAGAAGGGTACAAAACTGACCCGTGGGCAGCTGAGCCAAATTAAAGACAAGTTAAACTTAAAACAAACAAATGTCAGAGCTTCAGCTACATAACGTAAATCCCAACAACTCAGAAGGTTGTGTGGGTCGGTGATTTATGAATATCGTCATGCAAACAATGGAAAGCAAAATGTTTCCATATTGATCTACCTAGTATTTCACATAAATGCAGTGTTTATATAAATTACTATTATGTTTTGCTGCTACATAACAGGAAAGCAGGTCTAGGAAGCCTATACCTCGGAGGGAAAGTAATTTGTACAATTAAATGTGACCAACAGAAATTAATGGTCTCTTATTTCAACGACATTGCAAATTCCCCTAAAGTGCTGCAGTGCCTTTCATGTTTCCCTCATACAGGCCAGGGTTCCCTACCAAATGTATATGCACCTGACTTGTCTGTGTTTCCAAACACAGCGACAATGGGGAAATGCAGCCAATAATGCAAGTGCACATTCTGTGACAGAAGCAGCAAGGTTTTTTACATTAAAGGAGAAGTAAAACTACCGAAGCAGTTTGTTGCCAATAGATTAGCCAAAATAGTGCAAGCTATAACACTATATTTATTCTTTAGAATGCTTTATTACACCTGAGTAAACAGCTCTAGAAGCTCTCTGTTTGTTTAGGATAGCAGCTGCCGTATTAGCTTGATGTGACATCACTTCCCGCCTGAGTCTCTCCCTGCTCACTCATAGCTCTGAGCTCATATTACAGGAGGGAGGAGCAAACTGAGCAAGCCTAAACCCTGGAGGTTTAAGCTGAAAACAGGAAGTCTGATATAGAAGCCTATTTGTACACAATAGAAGGAAAGATGTGATGTTTCTCTTGATATAGGACTCAGAGCCGCATTACCTTGAGGGTTTACTGGTTTATTTATATAGACCTTTCTGATAAAGCTTACTTAATTTTAGCCTTTCCTTCTCACTCAGTGGGCTCCTCGCTGACAATCACTAGTGGAGTGCCAATTTGGTAATATTCCTCCTTCAGATCAGATTGTCTGACAGAGTGCACAACCTGTACCCAGACATTCACTAAGCCAGTAGAAACAGGGTGCATGCACACTTCCGTTATCGCTGAAGAAATTGGATTGCACACGTCTGTAGGAGATGACAGATTATAGTGAGGGGGGTGCGTAATTAACTGCCTCCATCTCATATTTCAACACCTATTCAGATGTGGTTTGAATAGAGCCATTTTAGCCTTCTTGATTCATTTTCTAAACTCTATGTCTTCAATGTGAAAACACCACTTTGCATGTATAATGGAAAAATTTTAAGAGAATTTCCATATTTATTTAGTTTTTAATATATAATGTAAAGCCTCGCCTGAATGCGGAATAACTGCACATTTGGGCTGGCTAGTGCCATGCTGAAATATGTAAGTATAAATAAATCCTTACTAGCACATCATTCACCTTTATATGATTTATACTGCACACATTTGTCACTGTATTGATGTGTATGGCTTCTCATTGCTGGATTTTATTGTACGTGAAATTACAGACGCAATCAGGATATTTTTGTTGATAAAATCCCATTTTGTTCTTTGGCTGTACATATACAGCATTGTATGTATAAATTTATGCAGCATAAATATTGTGAAATGTCTGACCTTGCTGGGGTTGTGTTGCCTTGTATTGAGTATTACTCTGAGCCACAACTGGACCAGTCTGACAAACAATAAGCACAATGCTTCTGCTGTGGAGTTTGTGATAAAATGTCACCAACAAGTCCCTTGTTTGTTTATTTTCTACTCTCAGTCCAGTTTCCTCACTGACAGTTTCAAGGGCCCCTTGGCTGCTCTCCTCTCAGCCCTGTTAGCTTCTATTTCTTTTTGACGCTCTTCTCGCTTTTTCCTGGCGATTTCAGCTTAACTGTCTCTATAAACTAGAAGTGAAAGGAAGTGTGAAATTTACCCTGATCTGCTTCCTCAATTGCCATCTCCCCAATCCCCAATGCTGTCCAAATTCTGACTGTCATCATTTTCCTAATTGGGGGGCAAAGGAAAATAAGCTTTAAAGGGCAAGGAAAGTGTAAAATAGAATAAGGCTAGAAATGCTGTATTTTGTATACTAAACATAAACATGAACTTACTGCACCACAAGCCTAATCAAACAAATGATTTATGCTTTCAAAGTTGGCCACAGGGGGCTGTCATCTTGTAACTTTGTTATACATCTTTGTCTGACACTGGCACTGCACATGCTCAGTGTGGTCTGCTTGAGTTCTGCATGGCTGGTAAGTAAGGTAGGGGCTCCCCCTGCTGTTCATAAGTGATTGTTTCCCTGCCAGAAGCACTAAATGAAGGGAGAATTTCACTGCATACAGTCAGGTTTCTTATAAAAACGGTACACATTTCAAAATTAAAGTATATTGGAGATAGATTTCTTTTTCATTAAAGAAAGTAAAAATGGGATTTTATTTCTTTGCCTTTCCTTGCCCTTTAAAGGGGAATTCAACCCCCCGGCGCTAACCGCTCCCCCCCGCCACCCCGTAGGCCCTTCTTCCCCCCAGCCTACCTCTCCCCCCGGGCTATTACCCCTAAGTTGCTACTTACCCCTCTGTGTAAGTCCCCTCCAGCAAAGTTCACAGGGGCCATCTTCTCTTCCAACCGCTCCTTCCTGGATCCGTCGGCGCTTGACAGCGCATGAGCAGTAGGATGCTGGTACTACTGCGCATGCGCACAAAGTTCGCCGATTGAACTTTGTGATCTTTATGTGCATGCGCAGTAGTACCAGCATCCTACTGCGCATGCGCCGCCCACGGAGCAGAATCCATGAAGAAGCGGTTGGAAGAGAAAATGGCCCCTGTGAACTTGGAGGGGATTTACACAGAGGGGTAAGTAGCAATTTAGGGGGCAATAGCCCGGGGGGAGAGGTAGGCCAAGGGGGAGGGGTTAGCACCTGGGGGTTTGAATTCCCCTTTACGGGATAGATTTATCCAAATAAACCACAAACTAAAATATGAAATAGAAAATGTGCTATTTTGGATTTCTTTTCCTTGAGAGTGAGTTCTATATTTCACATTCATTTATCAAGGGTCGAAATTCGAATTCACGAGTTTTTTTTTTTTGTTTTTTTTAAATTCCCATAAATTTGACTAGTCAAAATAGTAATAAAATAAAATGTTGTAAACTCGACCTGGAAACTCCAATTGAATTATATTTGAAATATAAAAAATCGGTTTCCGTTTTTTTTTTCTCTGAACCCCTCCCATTGACGTATACAGTAATTTGGCAGCTTTTAGGTGGCGAATAGTCAAATTAGAATTCTTAAAGGGCCAGAGTATGATAAATCTAGAAATTCATATGGAATTAAAAGTCAAATCGAGTTTTGATAATTCACAATTCATATTTAAGTGTTTTGACCAAAAAAATAAAAAAATTGAAATGTTCACTTCGACTCTTAATAAATATGTGCTACACTGTATCAAGGGGGTAGCCTTAAAGGGCAGTTAATCTTTAAAAACAAACGGCAATGATCAATTGCATATTGTTTCAGAGAGTCTTCTTCCTACTAACAAGTCAATTTAAAGCAGAACATTCACTTTATCTTGGTGCTTGGTGTAGTAGATGGCCTCTATATCTGTATTCTATATATTGGTATAGAGTGATGTGGCACTAACTGATTGGTCAGGAATCCATTCCATCCTTATTCTAGGTGGAGCCAAACAAAGAATTTCAGTAAGGTTTTTCACGAAAGGGTTCCACATCTTTTGAACCACAGCAGAATGCCTTGTGTGCAAATTAAGTTCTACTGACTAAACACATCCAAGAGTATTCTTGGGTAAGTTTCTAATGACAGCGTTGCATTAAAATTTATGTGCAATTCAAAGCTCGGCCAAACTAGACACCAGAGTTGTAGTCTACCTCAAGTATACGCACTGTGGCTCCTGTGTGTGCTATTATGCAAAGAAGTGAGTTGGAATGGGTGCTATCAAATTCAAATGAACCCAGAACTGAATGATTTAACTTTTCTACACAGAAACCAAAGCTCTTCTCAAAAATCCATAATCTAAAATACATGAACAGAGACCACTAAGGCTCTGAGAGGAGATCTGGGCATTACTGTTTGTGTGGGGTTTCTGATAACAGATGCTGATGGAGATCAAATGGTATGGCAGACTGAGGTCAGGTTGAACAATGAGAGAAGGTTTAATCCACCACATTACACTGTTCCTCCAGACTGTCCCCCGTCACTGCCTGGACAGCCTGATCTTCCCACTTAGACTGCCTCCTTTACCTGCCTGGACTATACCCTCTCTTTGATAGTTGGAAGAAAGAAACATAAAAATGTACAGAACCCGGGTTGGGGCTAAGTTTGGCAGCCAGGCCCTTGAAATCTGTCCTGGTGGGTCCTGAAAATCCCAATACGACCCTGAATTATTCTCCTGTAGGAGCTCCACCTGGCCACCCCTTTTGCCAACACCAGCTTAATAAAAAACAGAATATTAACAGTCACATTCTTTCACAGAAGGAAAATTGCATAGGGGAAAATCACATTATACCACGCATTTGCAATAAGGCTGGACAGCTTGAATGTTTTATTAAACTGGGAAATAATTAAGTTGTGCTGTCATATGAATCATGAGATTACAATTTGCATGGTCTTATGTGAAGCCTATATTGAATGTATACAGCAGGGGTCCCCAACCTTTTTTGCTCGTGAGCCACATTTAAATTTAAAAAAGAGTTGGAGAGCAACACAAGCATGAAAAAGTCCATGTGGATGTCAAATACGAGCTCTGATTGGCTTTTTGGTAACCCCTATATGGACTGGCAGCCTACAGGAGAGAATGTTTGGCAGGACATCTGTTTTTTATACAACCAAAACTTGCCTCTAAGCCAGTTCAAAAATAAGCTCCTGCTTTGAGGCCACTGGGAGCAACATCCAAGGGGTTGGAGAGCAACATGTTGCTCGTGAGCTACTGGTTGGGGATCCCTGGTATAGAGTAATACACGAGAGAGGGTATAACAGCAAGCGTTCAGAAGTGCCATGGCTGTAATGATAGACTTTGCCTCAGGTTGTAGTTTCCTGGGTGCAGCAAACTCTGTCCTGCCTAACGTTAAGGGAATTATTTATCAGAATCGAAAAAATTTCAGGTAATTTTCGGTAAAGTAGTCCGACCAAATCCACCCTCATTTTCCCCCCTTATTTATCAATACATTTTTCTGAAAATTTCCTGTGCAGCTAAAATCGTGAAAAACATTTAAATCATAGCAATTTTGTGGGGTTTGACACAGATTAGGATGTCTTCTGGACTTCTCCAATTGACTTCTACATGAACTCAGAAGGTCTAAATTGGAGTACTTTTTTATTCAGACATCCTTGGGTTTTAATACATTCTGAAAAATTCTATTTTTTTTCCACTAAAAATTAAAATTTTATAGTTAAAAAAAAATTTTTTTGCTTTTGGGTCTTCACTAATCCCCTAAATATTTAACATTTGGGGGGTTATTTATCAAAATCTGAATTTTTCTGATTTTATATAAAAAAGTCAGATCAAACTAGAATCCACTATTTGACTTTATTACTAAAATAGCTCAATTTAATTGGATCCATTTTTTCTGTTTTTTTTCCTTTCCAGATTATTGTCAGATTTTTGGGCTAATTGCAGAGCAGACCACACAAACTTCCAATCAAGATAAGGACCTCTCTCATTGACTTATATACAATCTAGGCAGGTCTGAGATGGTGGATTTTCAGATTCTGACTTTTTGCATCCTCTGAGTATAATAAATCTAAAAAATAATTTTTTTTCAACTAAAAATTCAGATTTTATCGTATCGAGTTTTTAGCATTTCAGGCTTTAATAAACAAGCCCCTATGAGTCTAATTTCTTTTATATAACCAGACTTTCTAGTGTGGAGCTTGCAGAGCCAGTCCCAAGGTTCCTTCAGGGTTGCACTACCACTGTCTACCTAGAACTGCTTTGCCTGCTTGACTTGATACCTGCCCCCCGTTGTTTGCAGCCACTTGTACACTCGCTGCCAAGCCCCCCAACACCACATACAGAGGTCTCAGTATAATGTGAGCCCCCAGGAAAATTATGTGCCTTGGCCACATGACCACCCCTAGTTCTGTGCCCTGAGACACAGAGGAGGCTCTAAAAAATCAGTAGCAGTTACTACAAATTTCAGATTCTGGGCAAGGACACACAGGTGGGTGATTTGGGTCCACAAACATTTTTGATAGCCTAGGGCAGCGGTCCCCAACCTTTTTTACTCCAGGGACCGGCATAAAGCCATAATTTTCTTCAAGGGCTGAGGGGGGGCATCAACTACATGCATTGCTTAAATTTAGCGTGGATTGCCATATTATTAGTACCAGGGCCATATGAACCAGCAGAGCCATTTGCTCTGAAAGTCATGACCATTTTGCTGTCTGACTCTACTGTCCAGCTCTACCATCAGTGGTGTAATTAGATATCACCAGGCCCCACAGCAAATTTAATTTAGGGTCCCAAGCTATTGGTAAGTTGACCTGGTTTAGACATATTGAAATTGCTCATTAACAAGGGACTTACTTGTCCCTCTAAACTCCTGGGCAGGGTCTGCTTCCTCTGTAGTTACGCCCTGCCCAACATATCAGGCTTACCAGATGACTTGGTAATTCAGGGACGTCTAATAAATGCATGTTACAGGGCTGCATTGGTTGCATTAAATTATTGTGTTACATTGCAATGAGTGCAGCCCTACTAGTTGGATTTTGTAGATGTCTCTGAATTTTCAATTGTTCAGCATGATAACACTGCATTGACTTTAACCCATAGCATAGGATCAACCTTTTAGTACTTTCTCATTTTGTACTGAACTTTTCTGCCAGGCTTGTTATTTTTGAGGACATTATGGTGCAGTCTTTAGCTATCATACTGACTATATTGTGCTTTTCCTTCCTTTCTTAGTCAGGCCCACCTGTATATCTGAGAGTGTGATCCTCAAGCTTTTATTTTATTCAGTTTATTGGTTGGCGCTTGATATCACTCATGGGGAAATCACTGGTGATATTCAATGTTTTTTTGGTGCAAAAAGGAGATTTTGTGTACTCACCGTTAAATCTCTTTCTCTTCAGTCGCTTGGGGGACACAGGGACAGTGGGTATAGCTTGTACCACTAGGAGGCAGGACACAAATAGGAAGAATTAACTCCTCCTCTACTGGCTATACCCCTCAGTAGGTGGAGCTTAGCTCAGTTTGTAACAAAGTCAACAGGAATGAACCATAAACTTTTAAGGAATATATTAATGTCTCGATGATCTTGAACTTTTGTTGTGTGAGCCACGAAAAAGCCTACTCTTGCGGAATGCAGGCAAAAGCCTCCCTCCCCTCCTCTCCCCCGATATCTAAGGTAAAAGAGCTGTGGATGCTGCTTTTCTTATCAGGCAGGCTGGCCCGTGTGGAGAGAGTCTGGCAGGGGAGAGAAGCTGCTGCTGAATAATAGAATAATAAGCAGCTGCGCTGTCTGGTGCATGTGAGGAGAGATGTAAGGAGGGAGAGGGACAGGGGCCCCTAATGCCGCCGGGAAGAGGTACTTGCCCCTGGGAAGTCTTCCTGCTGACTGTCTTCTGTGAAGCTTTTCTTTCTGTAAAAGAAGAGGAGTATTGGCTGATGGTCTGTGCAAGCACTCTAAGACCAGAAGACAGATCCCGCATGGGAGGCTGTCACTAAAGACCTCTACTCAGTGTAGAGGGCTGGACTGTTCCCCAAAGTGTCAGACTAGCTGAGCAGTTATAATTAAAACAATAAAATAATGCACGTCCTATCCTCCTGAGGACACAACTAAAACTGAGCTAAGCTCCACCTACCGAGGGGTATAGCCAGTAGAGGAAGAGTTAGTTCTTCCTAGTTGTGTCCTGCCTCCTAGTGGTACAAGCAATACCCACTGTCCCTGTGTCCCCCAAGTAGACCTGGAGAAATGAAGGTATTTTGCCTTTCCACTAAAGATCCCTAAATTATGAATCAGTGGCACATCCATTTTTACAGGATCCAGTATGCCCTAAAAGTGTCATGGAGCGCTCCCTACCTGCCCGGCGTGGCGGGGTCTCGCTGCGGTCCCTACCTTCCCGACGCGGCGGATCCAAGATGGCGGCGCCCAGGACACCACGTGGGCGCAAGGACGCCGGCGCCGGAGCGCCAGCGCGATGACGTCACGCGCAATGGCGCCAAATTCAAATATAAAAGGACGCCGGAGACCCAGGTTCAATGCCCGAGTATAGCTCAACTAAACTATTGTGTTCCTGGGTCTCTTAGCCTTGTCTATTGCTACTGACTTTCCTGATATTGATCCTTGCCTGTTCCTGATCCTGAATCTGTGCTGCCTGCCTTCTGAACCTTTTGCCTGGACCTGACTTCGTTATTGGATTTCCCCTGTATTGTACTTTGCCTAGGACTCGCTGGAAAGGACTTCCTCCTTGATCCTGACTACACCCCCTCGTGGGAGCCGGAGGCCCCCCGCTGACAAAAAGTTATCGTACACACCAGGTCCGGAGTGAGAATTAAAATAGGCCCTGCCATTTCAGGTACACAGAGGCCCAATCAGTCCACAGAGGCCCAAACAGCCCCCACCAGCCCACTAAATACTGACTTTCGATGGAACCTTATAGCAGCCCCTGTGGCATTTACCAGAACTCACAGATTGCCAGTCCGGGCCTGGTACATCAGGATTGGGATGACCACTTCGGCATAAAATGAACTATTTTTTTTGTGAAAATGGTAGTTTAAAAAAAAAAGTTACAATGTCAGTTTCTCATCAACAAAAAGTTTCCACTCTATTGCAGGCAAGAGTTTGCACTTTTGCTTTACAGGGAAAGGAAATAGCCAGCTTATTTGGCTAGGTGTCACATATAGTTTCTCAAAACCCAAAACAGATACCAAAGTTCTGGTCACGGCTCATGACTTTTGCTTCAGGAGGAGCCCTCCTCTACTCGGATGCCATCCGGTATAAAAGTAAGAGAACCAAGCCGAGAGTTCTGGGGAGAATAGGAAACCTTAACATGTGTCAGGAGGAACAGGGTTAGAGCAGAGCAGAGTCATAGAACAGGCCTGGGTCAAAACCAGACATGCACTATGGAATCAGGAACCAGACATGCAGTACAAAGTCAGGATCCAGTAGAATGGTCAGTAACAGGCTAAGGTCAGTACAGGCAGTAAATCAGCAGAAGTAATGGAGAGGCAAGGGTCAAGAACATAGAAACCACACTAGAAGATAAAACAGGAGCTATGTACAATAGACAGGACCGGATTCGGGTCATGGGCACCCCTAGGCCCTGCAGTCCTAGCGCCGTCTGTGGGACAACCACATGGTCCTAGCGCCCACCTCCCGTACCCCAGAGAGCGCACACGCTGGAGCACTGGTGCTCCTCAGCAAATGGCTGGGTGGCATGCCACCCTTAATAATTTACTGCCCTAGGCCCGGGCCTTTGTGGCCTCACCACAAATCCAGGCCTGACAATAGACCTACTTTGAGCAATCAGAAATTGGTTGCAACCCAGTTAAATAGATGTATTTTGTGTCAAAGATGACTACAAACATGACGAATATAAAAGGGGAATGTCAAACATCGATGTGGTGCACCTCCCAGCAGGCCTGGACTGAGAGTAAAAATAGGCCCAATCAGCCCACACAGAGGCCCAAACAGCCCCCACCAACCCACTAAATACTGACTTTCTATGGAACATTATAGCAGCCCCTCTGGCATTTGCCAGAACCCACAGATTGCCAGTCCGGGCCTGCCTCCCAGGTATTGTTACACTAGTTCTCCAAATGAGCCAATCTTTGCCCAATATGTCCACCCATGCTTAGGTGTGTTGGATGGGGAGCACGTCAACACACTGATGTAGTCCTCATCTAATGGCATGTTCAAACCTGCCCAATAGAGGTCTTGCCATATTACAGCAAGACAGGCAAATAGTACAAGTGCCCAGTACATGGGCCAATATGTTGCTGGCTGGTGGAGAAGGCAACCTGTGTTTAGGGTTGGCTTTAGTCTGAAAGTTTAATTTGGAATCAAACTTACGCCACGGCATGTCAGGTGTTGGATATGCAGGATGTGAATTCAATTTACACCAGGCTGAAAGCAACCTTTGGGCTCAGCCTCACACATGTGCATTTATAATTGCACCCCCCCCCCCCCCCCCCCCCTCCCGCTTTAGTAGAGAAGAATGAGGACAGTTCCCTGTGATTGCACAAAAAAAAGCTACCACACAGGATAGCAGTTGCAATCTGTTTAATAGGACCTAGGGTAAGTAACTTGTTGAGAAGCTAATCCGTTGCAAATTATCAAAGAAAAAACAAGGTTTTCCTGTCACTGAATGTGATACTACAGCGATGATTATTAAATTCTAATGCAAATCGCACTGGTATCAGAGTAACCAGGTAACGAGAATCTAAATTAATAACTAATTGGCTTTTTTGTGGAGCAAGCCCAGTATGGGATTATAGATATCCAGTAACAATTATACAAATATATACAAAATGTATTGCAACCAGCATTAAGGATTGATTTTAAAGACTATTTACAGTGTATCCTTGGTTTTCTGGGAACAGCAATAATTGTTGAGTGAATAAAACAGCTTGGGACCCCATTTGTACTGCTAGTATTAGAAACAAGGCTGCTGGGGAGTATGCAGATTATGCAGTTCCCAGGTAGGTGAAACTTCTATAAATTGTTCAACCTACGTATAACCTCTTGCATAAAAACCAATGTAACTTCCATAGAAACATACGTGTCAAGGAATGACAAGTCAGAGCAGCGACACAGGTAAGTGGGTATGTTTTAAACTAAAGGTGGCCATACAGACATTCGCTCATTTGGCGATGTTGCCAAACGAGCGGATCTCTCCCTGATATTCCCACCTCGAGGTGGGCGATGTCGGGCTGATCTGACCATGGGTAGTGATGGGCGAATCTCCCGCGATTCTCTTCGCCGAAAAATTCGTGAATTTCTTGAGAAATTCGCGAATTGGCGAAAAATTTGCGAAACGAGTCGCGGGACGATTTTGTCGCGCGTCGCGTCAACTTTGACGCGCGTCGCGTCATCTTTGACGCGTCGCGTCGTTTTCGGCGCGCGTCGCGTCGTTTTCGACGCGCGTTGCGTCGTTTTTGCCGCGTCGCGTCAAAAATGACGCGCGACTCGTTTTCGGTGAATTTTCGCCAAGCGAACTTTCGCTGGTGATTCGCGAATTTATTCGCCAGCGGCGAATCGCGGGAATTCGCCGCGAATTCGACCTAGGCGAATAAATTCGCCCATCACTAACCGTGGGCCCAAAGTTCGGATCCTAACGATCGGTGACGGGTGATCAGATCGCGGGACTGCATCAATGAACAGATGCAGCCGCGATTTTAGCCTGATTTTAGTCCTGTCCGATTGACACCTGGCCGACATTCGGGCAGATATCGATCGGGGAAGCCCGTCAGAGGGCCCCATACAAGCTTCTAGCTCGGTCTGTCGGCAGCTTTTATCGGCCCGTTTATGGCCACCTTTGGAGCAAACTAAATTGAACCCCAATGAATCTACTGACTTATCAGTAAAATAATTATTGAAACTATCTATCTATCATCTATTAGCTTTTCAGCAGTGAAATGACTAATTATTGGGCGCCACTTTGTTCAATAGTATTAGCATTCCTGAGAGGAATTTCAACTGCTGTTCTGCCAACTAGGCAGGTCACTCGAATGAGTCTCCAAGATGAATAGGACTAAAAAGATATATGTTTCTGTATGAGTTATGTGATGCAATGACATCAGAGTCTAACATTATGAACAACAACTAGTTTGTTTTCTATTAACCTTTAAAACCATTTCTATCACAAAATCTAGAGATAATCAATTGGCATATTAATGGCTATACAAGCCAGAATAAAGTCGTGTTCTGTTCTGTTAGACATCCAGTCACTCCAGTCTTCATACATTACATTTTTGGCTAACTATATTTTTATTTTGCACAGTCTATCTATTTACCTAGTTTTTGTTTTCTTTTTCATAATTTTTATTGGTTTTCCAAAGCATAAAAGATTTAGGTTAAAGGGCAAGGAAAGTGTAAAATAGAATAAGGCTAGAAATGCTGTATTTTGTATACTAAACATAAACATGAACTTACTGCACCACAAGCCTAATCAAACAAATGATTTATGCTTTCAAAGTTTGCCACAGGGGGCTGTCATCTTGTAACTTTGTTATACATCTTTGCAAGACCCAGACTGTGCACATGCTCAGTGTGATCTCGGCTGCTTAGGGATCGCCATAAATGATCAAAAAACAAAGCTGCTTGAGTTCTGCATGGCTGGTAAGTAAGGCAGGGGCTACCCCTGCTGTTCATAAGTATGATTGTTTCCCTGCCAGAAGTTAGGGACCGTCTGACAATTCCTATCCACAGCAGTAAATGAAGGGAGAATTTCACTGCATACAGTCAAGCTTCTTATAAAAACGGTACACATTTTTTATTTAAAATATATTGGAGAAAGATTTCTTTTTCCATTAAAGAAAGTAAAAAATGGGATTTTATTTCTATGCCTTTCCTTGTCCTTTAAGCATGATAAGATTACACAAATACATTTGTCATGCAGTTCACAGCAAAAAAGCCAAAAAAGGACAATGAGCCAAAAAAAAAAAAACCAAGCAAACCCATAAAGCAACATGAAACAACCAGTCTAACGCAACGTTTTTATTTCTATACTGAACAATTCCTTTAATCCTGTAACTTTGTGTCAAATTGTCAGTCTATAATTTGCCTCTACTGCCATCTTTTATGAAATCACCTATGGAAAAAATAGAAGCATGACCTTAAAGTTTTGCAATGTAATCGAACTCCAGTGGATATCCTTTCCTATGTAAAGAATGTGAGTCAGTGTTTCGGTTTTGGTGGGGTAAATAAGTGAGAGCACTAGGACAAGTATAACATTTCATTTACATTATGACATTTATTCAGCACCTGCATGAACTGTATTACAGCAGAGAAAATATTCATAGGCAACAAACAGTGCCCCTCTATTTATTTACAAGACTAAAATGTTTTAGCTCTAAATGGTTACAATGTACAATAAAAGGCAGAAATACAGAAATGATAAACAAATCAAAAGACACCACAGGGTATTGAACCCCATCCTGGAACCCAGGAGTGCCAACCACCAGTATCTTTTGCTTTTTTTTGGGGGGGGGGGGGGGGGGTTACAAGTAGGGATAAAGCAAAACCTGGAAGAACAAAATATGTTCTTCCAGTAAAAGAAAACCTTTATAGACTTTGAATTTTTTCTTAAGACAAAGCTTTGAATTATTGGAACTAGAATAATACATGAACACATTTAACTGATTATTATTGGAACCGACTTTATCTGGATTAGGTAAATCCATTATAAAGTTTCACACAGTAACATAACTGGGAGGGATGGGCCCTGGTGTGGGACATGCAGCTGGGCCCCCGCCCCCCCCCCTCTGTATGAGAATATCCGCCTGTAAATCAGATGCTGCGGCTGGAAATCTGCAGTGCGCAAGCTGCTGGGGGGGCCAGGAGGGGGTGCGGGTCCTGGCCCAATCGCACCCGTTGCTCCCCCAGTAGTTCTGCCACTGGTTTCATAATCTGAATTGAAATAAAATAGGAGGACAATAAACCGAAGGCGACACTCTCTAGAACATAATATGTTGTTTTTCTTTAACTGTACATCATTGGCAGTAACATTTATAGGGAGCTCTGTGATAACAGCGACAATATGTTTTCAACACTGTTGACACAAGCAAACAAACTACAACAGAACAATACTCAAATAGCTTGCACACATAATAATTACACACAACAATATAACCTGGTATCATTGTTCATTCCTAATACAATCCAACAATTGGATTTCCTAGAAATCATTGAATCAGATGTTAAAAAAAGACACACAACCGCACCCCACCCCCCATGAACACGACTATCACAAAACATGATACTTGGAAGAGGAAAAATAATTGGAATATATTGCTTGAGATCATCTGTAGTAATCGGATACTTCATATTTATTCACTTTTACTTGTTGAGAAAATAATTCACGGCAGTCCGATTTTAAATGATTTCCCGACAAATAAAATTCCACTTCTACACAATTAAACATTCGCTAGTCTTCACGTTCATAATATTATAGATTCCATTCTGTCTTTGGGTAGAATTCCTCCTCCTTCTTGTCTACACTGTTCAGAGAGTTAAAGCAAACACATTCCATCCTGCCGTTTTTATATAATCCCTATAGGGGTCTCTTCTGCATTTCTTCAGATTTATCACCAGCTGATAAAAGAAGTAGAGGCAGCCGACACAAAAGGTGACACACAACAATTCAGAAAAAAAATCAGCAACATTCTTTCTTGCAAGGCGATGTCTTCACGTGATTTGAAGCTTCTGTTTCACCTATAGGGATCCAGGACATTCCATCTATTTTATCACGAGCTGATGAAAGAAATACAGAAAGCTGACACAAAATGCAAAAAAATATCCAACAGACTACACAAGTATTAAATTCACAAATACATCAGAAAAAATATATTTTATAAGATGATGTCCTCCACTGCTTTGAACCACCATACTCCTCTCATGCCAATTAGCTGTTGAGAAGGTTTAAGAAAATACAGTATAACTCAACTTCTAGACAATAAAACATTTCACAGTGCTCACGTCCATTTTGCCTTTGGGTAGAATCCCTTGATTTTCTCAAAAATTTTTAAAAAAAGTAAGAGCAACCATGCAAAAAAACACTATATTTAACAATTGCATACCTGATTATGGGGATCCTGTGGCTTATATGGATCTCTTGGACAATGCTTCTGCTTCATCGTGAAGCTGATAAAATAATTAGAGGAAGCCGACAAAAAATGCAACACAAAAAAAAAACACAACAAAAAAAACACAACAAAAGCCTACACAAGTCTATAATTCAGGAAAAAAATCAGGACCATTCTTTCTTACAGTATGTTGTCTTCATCAGATTTCAGTTTTCTTTTTCACTTATAGACAAACATTCTGCTTTATCACGAGCCGATGAAAGAAGTACAGGAAGCCCACACAAAATGCAACACATATCCAAAAGTCTACATATGTATTAAATTCACAAATAAATCAGGAAAGCTATTACTCACAAGATGATGTCCTCCACTGTTATGAACCAATTGCGTTTCAAGTCAATTAGCTTTTGAGAAAGTCCAAGAAGATAGACACCAAAGCAAACCATGTCCTTTACGGTATAATTCAACTTTTAGATAATACAACAGTACAACAGTACACTTCCTTATTATTTGATATTCCATTCGGCTTTTGAGTAATGGAGTAAACTCCTTTGCTGTTTGAAAAGTCAAGACAAAACAGACAAAAAAACACAATTCTCAACTATCGTTTATGTTGCATACCTGATTATAGGAATACTTTGGCTAATAGGGATCTATTTGACAATGAGTCTGCATGATAACAAGCTAATAAAAGAAGCAGAGGAAGCCAATAAAAAATGCAACACCTATCCAAATGACTACGCAAGTTTTCAATTCAAATAGCTTATATGGATCTTTTACACAATGCTTCTGCTTTATCACAAGTTTATAAAAGAAGAACAGGAAGCAGACATAAAATTCAACAATTATCCAAAAGACTAAAGTACTATTCAATTCAGAAAACATCTCTTGAACATTCCTTCTTACAAGATGATGATGCTCCTGCTTCACCGATTTCTTTGACAGTTCTTCAACTTTATCACAAGTTGATGAAAAAGTACAGGCAGCTGCAACATAATGCCACACATATCCAACAGACTACATATGCATTAAATTCACAAATAAATCAGGAAAATTATTGCTCACAGATGATGTCCTCCACTGCTTGGAACCACCTTTGTTGTGTCATGTCTTTGAACTGTTGAGAGATTCCAAGAAGACAAACACCAAAGCAAACCATTTCTTTTATATTAGAATGCCACCTCTAGATAATATAACATTTCACACTTCCTTACTATTTGAGATTCTATTTTGTGTTTGGGTAGAGTACCTTCCTTCTTCTCAAAACTGCAATAAAAGTGAGAGCAAACACACACAAAACAAAAATTTCTACCACCATTTACAATTAACATTTGCATACCTGGTTATAAGTATTCTGTGGATTATATGGATCTCTTTGAAAATGTTTCTGCTTGATCACGAGCTGATAAAAGAAGTAAAGGAAGCAGACAAAAATGCAACACTTATCCAAAAGACTACACAGCTCTTCAATTCAGAAAAAAATTCAGGAACGTTCCTTATTACAAGACAAAGACTTCACCTGATTAGTAGCTCCTGCTTCACCAACAGGGATCTCTTTGACATTTCTTCAAATTTATCACGAGCTGATGAAAAAGTACAGGCAGCCGACACAAAATGCAACAAATATCCAACACAGTGCACAATTATTAAATGCAAAAATAAATCAAATTATTTCTTACAAGATGATGTCCTCCACTGCTTGGAACCACCAATCGTGTTTCATGTCAATTAGCTTCTGCTTGATCACCAGCTGATAAAAAAGTACAGGAAACGGACACAAAATGCAACACATCCAAAAGACTACATAGCTCTTCAATTCAGAAACAAAATCAG
>CM044438.1:14887760-14900381 GCA_024363595.1 Xenopus borealis
TGAAAAAGTACAGGCAGCCGACACAAAATGCAACAAATATCCAACACAGTGCACAATTATCAAATGCAAAAATAAATGAAATTATTTCTTACAAGATGATGTCCTTCACTGCTTGGAACCACCAATCGTGTTTCATGTCAATTAGCTTCTGCTTGATCACCAGCTGATAAAAGAAGTAGAGGAAGCCGACACAAAATGCAACACATCCAAAAGACTACATAGCTCTTTAATTCAGAAACAAAATCAGGAACATTCCTTGTTACAAGACGATGTCTTCACCTGATTTGTAGCTCCTGCTTCACCAACAGGGATCTCTTTGACATTTCTTCTAATTTATCACGAGCTGATGAAAAAGTACAGGCAGCCGACACAAAATGCAACAAATATCCAACACAGTGCACAATTATTAAATGCAAAAATAAATCTAATTATTTCTTACAAGATGATGTCCTCCACTGCTTGGAACCACCAATCGTGTTTTATGTCAATTAGTGTCTGCTTGATCACGAGCTGATAAAAGAAGTACAGGAAGCCGACACAAAATGCAACGCTTATCCAAAAGACTGCATAGCTCTTCAATTCAGAAAAAAATCAGGAACATTCCTTATTACAAGACGATGACTTCACCTGATTTGTAGCTCCTGCTTCATCAACAGGGATCTCTTTGACATTTCTTCTAATTTATCATGAGCTGATGAAAAAGTACAGGCATCCGACACAAAATGCAACGCTTATCCAAAAGACTTCTCAAGTGTTCATTTTAGAAAAAAAGCAGGAACATACTTTTATGCAAGCATTTGCCCTCTCCCAATATGAATCTCATTTCACCTATAGATATCTCCTCCTCCTGCTTTATCATGAGCTCATGAAAGAAGTACAGGCAGCCGACACAAAATGCAACACATACTGTACAGACTACCCAAGTATTAACTGTGCAAATAAAATCAAGTAAAGTCTTTCTCACAAGATGATGTTGTCTTCTGATTTGGACCATCTGACCTGTGTCACATCTATGAGCTGTTAAGAGAGTCCAAGAACACAGACACCAAAGCAAATCATCTCCTACATAGTATAGTTACACTTCTAGATATCAAAATATTTTCTTACTATTCGAGATAACACTATGATGTTAGGTAGAGTGCCTTAATTCCTCTTGAAACTGTTGGGAAAGGCAAAGCAAAAACACACATGGGCTCAGTTCTCTAGTGCCATTTATACTTAAAACTGGAATACCAGAGGAATTATTTCATCTATAGGAAATTCTTTGACATTTCTTCTCAAGCTTATAAAAGAAGTACAGGAAAAGGACACAAAATGCAACACAAATTCATTAAGAAATTCAGGAAAGTTCTTTCTTACAAGATGTTGTCCTCTGCGGTTATTACCCTTTTTTTTCGTGTCAATTCAATGAGCTGTTCAGAGTCCAAAAAGATAGACACCAAAAATATCTCACATGACAAAATATCTAAAAACAGTTAGGAAGAATGAGTTCTAATTTTTCTTCAGATCATCTAATGTAGATTTTATGGTTTTTTTGTAAACCAATAGCAATCTGGCAGGCAAACAACCCATCTCCAACATGGTAAGCTTCCAGTTCTTGAATATTTCACATTTCAGTGTTTAATTCATTAGTAGTCAGATTCCCTTCTTCCTTTGAGTAAAGTTCTTTGTTTCTTATTCTCAATGCTGTTGGGAAAGTTAGAGCAAATACCCAGAAGGACATAATCCTGTAACTTTAAACTGGCATACCAACTACACATTTAAAAATTTTAAATAATACAGGAATTTTTTTTAAGACTAGGTCTTTTTGATTGAATTTTCTATTGCATGTCACTTCTTTGAGCTTTTGAGAGAGATCCACATGGACACTATTATTTAAAAATGACATACCTGATTATTGAAATTCTTAGGCCTATAACAATCTTTCTGTCATTCTTTACACCTGTTTGTGGTGGGCTCTTAAAAGAAGTAGAGGAATTTCACCAAAACACTACAAAACATCACAGAGGTCTTAAACTAGCAAAAGACTGAAAAAATTTGTTTCTTACAAGAGAATATGCTCTCCGAATTTGAACCTTCGATTTTCTGTCACTTCTATGTGCTGTTGAGAGTCCAAAAAGACAGACACAAAAAAAAAATACTATTCTACAAATAATAGTATCTTGAACATTCTATTTTGTGTCACTTCTGTAGACTCAACAAAAGCACTGTTTCACAATATAATATGTTTGTTTGCTAGTGTTTAGTTCCTTACTATTTGATATTCTGTTCAGCCATTGAGCAGAGTCCTTTGCTCCGTACTATTCCATTTACTGTATAGCGTAGGGGTAGTGCGGCTTCTCATTATTGCAATGAGCCTGAGAGCAAACACACATACTGAAGACCAAACCTTTTTACCAACTTCTTACGCCCATAGGTCTTGTCATTCTTTATCTTGTGCTGTTAAGAATAAAATGGTAATTACCAGAATTTTTTTTTAATGAACTGATACTTTACCCTTATTGAAATGATTGAATATGGAGTTCAGTTTCCAATAGATTCTGAGTATGTTTATGACAAATGGAATGGAAATGTGTTTAGGATGCTTCATTTGTTTATGGTTACATTATTTTCATGCAAGCTTACAAAGCTAAAGCTTGGGTGAAAAACTCAAACACTGCTTTAAAATGAAGCAGTAAAAATTTAGTTAGATGCCTTTGTTGCTTTACAGCCAAAGAGTGTGTGCAAACCATGACCATTCAGGTTTGCACATAAACACACAAACCTTTAGATCTAGAACAAGTGCATTCCCTTTGTGTTCTTTGTTTGTGAGACCTTAACCAGCAAATGAACTGCTGGCACACCCGAGGCCGAACCCAAAGAAATGTTACAACCTTCCTGGAACTGGATGTATGCAAAAATGCCTCCTGCCTAGCAGAATATGGAGCTGATGTTCGTTCAGGTTCACCCCATTCTAGTGCTTCTGGATGTTTCACCTCTACTTAGGATGTATAACCTGCCCAAGGAAATGAAATCAATGCATAGATATTACCGCTCTCCCCTGTAGTATATCATATACCAGAGCCACTCTGTATTATAGTAACCCCATCACTAGAGCATGAAGGAGATTTAGACAGAAACAATAACTGGGTTACATTTTTACTGAGCCGGTTACAACTTTTGTAAAAATGCCGCCATAGAAACCATATGGGCGACATTATCTTAAGCACATAAAGAAGAGAAAATGACATATGACGCAGTATTCCTTATGCCTCTACAATGAAGACAGCCGTTTTCTATTAAAGTGACACTGACATTAAAAGAAGCTAATTTATAAAATGTGAATTAAAAGTTACCCATAGATCGCATTGATATAACAAATATATAATATAAAATGTAATTCCTGAACCAGCAATTGCATTTTTTAAGTTATAATATTGGTGTGTAGGTAGCCATCTCAGGTCATTTTGTCTGGTCATGTGCTGTTAGTTCTACTACTCAGTGTAAATGAATGTGCCGCAGTGGGACCTGGATATTACGATTGAGTGCTGTTATTATAACTACCAGGCAGCTGTTATCTAGGGTTAGGGAGCTGCTATCTGGTTACATTCCCTCTGTTCTTGGGGGGGGGGGGAGAGAGGGATCATTCCAACTTGCAGTAAAGAGTGACTGAAGTTTATCAGAGCACAAGTCACATGACTGGGGGCAGCTGGAAATATGACAACATGTCTAGCCCCATGTCCGATTTCCATAATCTGTGGTTAGGCTGCTGGTGGGAAAAGGGAGAGGGTGATATCACTCTAACTTGCAGTAGATCAGTAAAGAGTGAAGTTTATCAGAGCACAAGTCGCATTGGGACAGCTGGGAAACTGATAATATGTCCAGCCCCATGTCAGATTTCAAAATTAAATATAAAAAAATCGGTTTGCTCTTTTGAGAAACAGATTTCAGTGCAGAAGTCTGCTATATACCTTGTCTGCTACAAATAAAACCTTCTGGACTTTTAGTAGTTTGCACGCACCAAGCTATGTTCCCCCTCTTGGCAAAAAGCAGGTATTCTTCAGCTTTTTATGTTTGGGGGAGACTTAGTAAAATCAGTGTAACAGAAATCTCACAGGATACTATACACACCCTAAAAAGTTAACATTGAAATAACTATATGTATACTCTCTCATAGCCTTGTTACATTTGTAAATAAAGCGAAGCAGATGTTTGAATATGCATCCTGGCAATATTTTAATACTAATTTGTCATCACTAAGGGCTAAAACTCCAAAGGCACCTTTGTAGGATGGAGTCAGACTGATAAAATGCATCCAATAAATCAAATGCAGTCACATATTAAAAATATAACAGGACTAATAGAAAAATATGATGCATAAACGAATGTAAAATGTTTCATCCAGTACAACACGATCCAACCCTACAATTATATAGCTCATTAAGAGGGGATTGTGTATACATTTTGGTATACACTTTAGGCATGCCAACCTTTGCTGTCCTTTCAGATTACCCCTTTATCCAAAGTATCCCTTGTTTATTTTTTTTATTATTATTACTTACCCCACCACTGAACTTCTTTAGCTTTGCTGACTGCTAAGCGCTTATTTGGGAAAATACCACCACTTCAGCTGATGAACATTCTTTCTTTGAGGAAAAGTCCCTGATGCAGGAATAACAGCAAACAGGGTCTTCTTGGAGCTGGAACAGGCAGCAGAATGCTTGACCATGACCCAGTGAATGTGCCTGGATGTCGAGTCAAAATGTATGCAATATATATTATGATCAGTAGAAAAGAGCCTGGGCCCTAATACTACCTGGCAGTTTAAAGTTAAAATTGTATTCTAGAGAGCAGCCCTTTATAATACACCACTCGAATAGGCTTATTATCACACACACACACACACACACAGTAGACATATGGAATGTCGTTAACCTTCACAAAAATTCCCATCCCTCAGCGCAGATTTATAGATTGCTGCCATATCAGAACGGCTTGACTATTTTTTAACTTGCATTGGGATCGAGTTAAAGAGGTCAAAAAGCACAGAAATACTTCCCCTTAACATGCCCATATTTGTTCTCTTGAGTGAATTTGTGGTTTGATCTTCACCAGACACATGGAAGGCTGCTATTGGCATCTGCAGCAGACACAAGATTGAGCCCCTCAGAAAGCAGATGGAATGGTCTACATTGGCAGAAACAAACACAAAAGCATTCCAGTGGTTTGAGTTTGTCCCCAAACCAGTAAAGGTATTTCTGCACTAGCTGCTGAGCACTGGCACGTCATTTAGGAAATACAAGAATGTTTGTTGCCACTGTAATGTTAGGTAAACATGGGACCTTAATGGCTAATTTAACTTGAATATTTATACATCATCTTAATGTGTTTAAACTACATTGGAGTATCAAAAGCACGGGTTGTGCTAGGGGATGGTTGACCGTACATTATCTTTATATAATGAATATGTTTGGATACAAGACCATCCCCCCACTATTTTCCTTCATGCACCGCATTGTTGCAAACTTTTACCTTTTAGTTGCTTTTACAAAGATCTCAAGATACACACCAAAGGAGACGCCAAGTATTCGAACTGGAATCAAGTCTTGCACATGCAGATCGGGATAGAGTTATGTTCTTGAGGAATTTTAAACCAGAGACCAGAAAGAGAAAGCATAATTGTTTTGTTGGGCACTTTTTACACAAATGTGCTGAAGATTTTTTATTTGGCAAGTGCTTGGCTACACGACTTACGCAACTAAAACTCAGCAGACACGAACAGTTAATATAAGCTTCATCATACTGAAATAAGAAACTTTCGAAATACAATTAAATACTCTGCATCATTTCTGAAATAATAAAGTTTATATTCACTCTTCCTCTCTCAGCATCTGTTTCTCCTCATTCTGTCTTCATGCAGCAGTTAGGTGCCAGATCATTGACAGATCCAATATATCTTATAGGGGCTTCCTTTCCTTGCAGATGTATTAGAGCTCTTAAATAACTGATTTGAATACAAACAAATCAACTTGCCTTTTGCACTATTTCTACATGTAGAGAGACATGATGTCTGGCAATTTAAATAATTTCTGCATGTAGAGAGACATGAAGTCTGGCGATTTTTATCATTTCTGCACGAAGAGAGACGATGACTGGCAATTTTAATCATTTCTGCATGTAGAGAGACATGATGTCTGGCAATTTTAATCATTCCTGCATGGAGACAGGATGTCTGGCAATTTTTATAATTTCTGCATGGAGAGAGACATGGTGTCTGGCGATTTTAATCATTTCTGCATGTAGAGAGACATGATGTCTGGCAATATTAATAGAGTAAGCTTGAATACATCAGAAACAGAAACAATGCAGAATATTTAATTGATTATATTTAGATTCTTATTTCACTGATGAAGTGTATATAAAATTTTCAAATTTGCCAGTTTCCCTTTCAATATCATGATCAGTACACTTATTTAGTCTCCATCTAATTTCAGTTCATAATAGATTGAATAGCTTTCCTAGCAACTTTTAGCTCTGATAACGGGAAGTTGAATAAAATGCTGAAATGATTGCCGTGAACCAGTACAGTTTAGAATGCCTGTATACTTGAGTATACTTTGTGTGCTACAAATAAAATCAGACCTCCTGGTAGTCTATGAACACGCCAAACTATGTTCCCCCTCTTGGCAAAAATTAGGTATTCCTCAGCTTATCATGTTTAGGGGGGGGAACCTTAGTTGCATCAAACTCACAGGATCCTATATGCACCCTAAAAGTCAACACTGAAATAACTATATGGAGACTGTCACAGCCTTGTTAGATTTATAAATATAGTGAGGTAGATGTTAGAATCTGTATCCTGGCATTATTTTAATACTCATTTGTCAACACGAAGGCCAAAAACGCCACAAGCACTTTCATAGGATGATGTCCAATTGACAAAATGCATCCAACAAATCAAAAGCAGTCGCATGATTCAAAATATACCAGAAATATATGCATAAACTAACGTAAACTGCTCTATCCAGTATAACACAAGACAGTCTTAATGTTATATAGCGCACTTTAAGTGGGTTGTAAATACATTTTGGTAAATGTTCCACTTTAAGCATGACAACCTTTGCTTTCCCTTCAGATTACCCCATTTTCCAAAGAATCCTGTTTTTTTTCTTTGTTTTTTTACTTACCCCACCACTGAAATTCTTTAGCTTTGCTGACTGCTAAGCACTTATTTGGAAAATACCACCACTTCTGCTGATGAACATTCTTCCTTTGAGGAAAAGTCCCTGCTGCAGGAATAACAGCAACTAGGGTCTTCTCGGAGCTGGAATAGGCAGCAGAATGCTTGACCATGACCCAGTGAATGTGCCTGGATGTCAAGTCAAAATGTATGCAATATATTATGATCAGTAGAAAAGAGCCTGGGCCATAACACTCTTGCATGGGCAGTTTAAAGTTATAATTGTAGTCTAGAGAGCAGCCCTTTATAATATACCACTTGAATGGGCCGAGTATCATGCACCAGGAGACGTATGGAATGCCATTTACCTTAAAGTGCCATCACTCAAAACACCCTCGGCACAGATTTAGATTGATGTTGTAACATAGTTGCTTTGCTATTTTTTACTTGCATTGGGATCAGGTTCGAGGAAATTGTCTAAAGCACAAAGATACTTCCCCTTAACATCCCCATATTGGTTCTCTCGAATGAATTTGTGGTTTGATCTTCAGACACAGGGAAGACTGCTATTGGCATCTGCAGCACACGAGAGCTCCTCAGAAAGCAGATGAAATGGTCTACATTGGCAGAAACAAACAAAAAAGCATGCCAGTGTGTTGAGTTTTTCCCCAAACTAATAAAAGCATTTCTGCACTAATCAATGCACATTGGCACATCGTTCAGGAGATACAAGAATGTGTTGCCACTTTAATGTTAGGCAATCATGGGACCATAATGGCCAATTTGCCTTGAATGGCTATACATCAGCTAAAGGCATTTCAACTACATTTGAGTATCAAAAGCAGTGTGATAGGGGAAGGTAACAGTACATTATCTTTAGATAATGAATAGGTTCAGATACAAACCCACCCCGCCCGCTCATTTTCTACATGCACCGTTTACCTTTAAGTTGCTTTTACAAAGACCTTAAGATACACACCAAAAGACGCCAAGTATTCGAACTGGAATCAAGTCTTGCACATGCAGATCAGGATAGTTATGTTCTTGAGGAATTTTAAACCAGACCGATCAGAAAGAGAAAGCATAATTGTGTTGGAGGAACTTTACGCAAATGTGTTGGGAGGTTTCATTTGTTAAGTGCTTGGTTACACTATTCATGCAAACCTACACATCTAAACCTCAGCAGGCATGGCCATATAAAATACTGCATACAAATTTAAGTACTGCAAAGCAGCAGTACAATGTTTTAAGATTGAATATACACTATTGGCTAGTGAGAGCCCCCCCCCCATAGGTTTACAGCCAGAATACTGTGCACAAACAGGACTATAGCACACATGCATTTAACGCAAACACTTTTAGCTACAAAGAGCATTCCCTGTGTGACATGTATGTATCCCATGAGCAGGGCCGAGACCTTACCCAGCAAAGGAACCACTGTCACACTGAGGCCAAACCCTGACAGAAATGTCAACCTTCTTGGAATAGGATGTACGAAAAATGAATTTGAGCGGCTGTTCATTCAGGTTCAGCCCGCTTTAGTGCTCTGGGACTTGTCGTCTCCATTTAGGATGTGCAACCTGCACAAGGAAATGAAAGTAATGTTCAAATATTAGCACTTTCCCCTGTAGAACAAGGATATGCCGGAGCCATTATGTAACCCACCCTGCATTAAGCGTGATCCCTTTATAAAATGAGAAGCTTATACAGTAACAATAATGAGGTGAAACTGTATTAAGCATTGCTTACTAGCAAGAACCATTAGTGTACTTAGCATTCAACTGGAACAGCGAGTCAGAGAAAGAAGCTGAAAGAAGGTGCTGTTTTTCCAGGGCACTTCATTCCCATCTGAAACACAGTTACTAGAAAGTGTTCATAACCAAACCATAAAATAATGAGACATTGAAACATAAATCAGATCTGTAAATTTAATTTTGGAAAATTGTTACACATCACACAAGAATGGTCACAATTCTTACTTGCAAACATGGTTAAAAACTTTGCAGATGTCACAAAAGCCACTCAACCACCACTTATCTGAAAAATAAAATATACTACCCATGGAAACATTGGAACAGTTGAAAAGATTAACACTGAATTTCATTAACAGTTCCAGGTGGATCCATTTATTGCTTTAAGGCAGTGACAAATACATTGATGACAACAAATTATCAGAAAATTACCTGTACACAGTAAGTTTGAGCCTGTAAAAACGCCATTAATGTAAAGGAAGGGAAATAACAGGTTTGTAGAGTGACAAAGATAGTAATCGGACAGTGCCACAATTTCCCAAAGCTACTCTACTTAGTGGCATATACCTCAGTTCAAGGAATCATACCAAATCGTTCCCACTAGGTTGATGGTTATGAGCTGTGCTGGTCCTACAAAGGAGGGGTAAGATAGTGTGTTATGGACAGGCTGGTTTACTCTTAGGCTAAGGCCAGACGGGGAGATTCGGGGGAGATGTCGCCTGGCGACTTCTCGCCCCGAATAGCTAGTCAGCGCTGCGCACTCGCTAGGCGTAAAATCGCCTGCGCTTTTGAGTGACTTTTAAAATCGCGCCGCTGCATGTGAACAAGTGCAGGCGATTTTACGCCTAGCGAGTGCGCAGCGCTGACTAGCTATTCGGGGGCGAGAAGTCGCCAGATCTCCCCGTCTGGCCTTAGCCTTAAAGTAACCAACTACAGGTTTAAATGGGTAAAGGTTAGGGGAGGCTTTATTGCTTACCACATGACTGACTGTACACTGCCATCTGAGGGTTCAAACGCCAATGATTATCTGATATCAAAAGAAGCTATCCAATGACAACTGAACAAAGCAGAAGTATACTTGGTTAAAAGCTGAAAAATATAATCCCGTTAAGTTGTGGAGTAACATGACAAAAAGGTGGGAAATGTGTTAAATCACAAGTGTGCTGTCTCGTGGAGGGTGTTAACCCATCATACCCTATCTACCCTTAGAGGTAGAAATATAGCCACATGAGCTTATCTTGTTACATGAAAAAGCTCTTGCTGCATGCCTTTGTCACTGCTTTATGGTTATGGAATATTGTTTTAACCACCATAAACGTTATTAAACATTAAATGTATAACAAATAAAGGTTACAGAAGAAGATAATGCCATGTTTTCACAAAAGTACCAAGCAACAAATGCTTACCAAAAAAGGTGAAATTGGGTATATTGTCTGGGGAGATTTAGCACTAGAGATCCCATAACCATCATCTATAAAGCTTTCTATGGACAGGGGCATATTTATAAAAGATATAAATATATATATATATATATATATATATAAGACTGTAGGGCTGGTGTTTACTTTTTTAATAAGGACATCAGTGACACTAACCTTCAAATGTGCCCATAACACTCCCATTAGAACATCAGTTGACCAAGACTGCAACAAATATACATTTCATGAAAATATATTAAGACAAAAAACAAATATATTGTATAAACAAACATTTAAAAAAAAAAATAGGAAAAAAAGGTGGAATGGTTAGTCCATCAGTAGGAATTTGGTTTAGCGCAATGAAGTCCTGTGAGGTAGTACATTGCTCGAGTCTTTTCCATGCCTGATCCATATCACAAACGGAGCTCAGCGGGCTACCAGCACAGGGTAGACACGCACTGATCCATCCGTTCAGTGTAGTGCAGCCCCGGACATCGTTTATTCTGAATCCAGTAGTGTTGAAAGGAGATATTTGAAAAAAAATATCAGCTACTTTTATAAGACTCCTTTGTCAAAGTAAATCAGATGCTATTGTGCCTTAGGAACCCCAACTCTATGTAAACCACTCTATAAAATATGTAAGCTCATTATAATATAACGCTGGAGCTTCAGTAGTTGCTGAACATTTTTATATTACAGCTATCCAGCACATTCTAGTCCCACCTACGAGAGGCTGCGGCGGCCATCTTAAGAAGAGAAATACCAGTCATCTAAAATGGCGACCAGCACCCTAGCCACACCCACCTAGGCAGCACTAGCCGCCATTTTGTGTTCTATCAACAGCTCTCCCTTCCCCGCCCCCCAAGAACATTCTTGACCCACCCACAAGAGGTTGCATCGGCCATCTTGAATTCAAGACTTGCCAGTCATCTAAAATGGTTACCAGTACCCTAACCACACCCCTCTAAGCAGAACCAGCCGCCATCTTGTGTTCTATCAACAGCTCTCCTTCACCCAAAGAACATTCTGGACCCACCCAAAAGAGGCTGAGGCGGCCATCTTAAATCCGAGACCTGCTAGTCATCTAAAACCACCACGCCCGTCTAAGCAGAACCAGCTGCCATCTTGTTTTCTATCAACAGCTCTCCCTCGCCCAAAGAACATTCTGGACCCACCCACAAGAGGCTGTGGCGGCCATCTTAAATCCGAGACCTGCTAGTCATCTAAAACCACCACGCCCGTCTAAGCAGAACCAGCCGCCATCTTGTGTTCTATCGACAGCCCTTGTTATATGTGGCACATAACCCCACACCAATACACAACAGTAAGAAAACATTTAGCTTGGAAATAAAAAAATATAACATAATTATACTGGCCCTCGAGACAAAATTACTATAGGTTCCCGCAATACTTTCTATATCCCTTTACCACTAAGTTGGATTCTGATACTTTTAAAAGTACCCATCAGATTCCAGAGTCTACTTCCAAAACAGAACTAAAGGAAAGTGCTATAGCCTTCACTAACAAGATACCCAGTTTCCCATAGAATTGGGGAGGCACAATAGCAAAGTTTGCTGTAGCCAATTATAAATACCTTTAAATAATTGCAGATTCGCAAAACGCGTTAAAGGAGCTGACAAAGCAGGGTGCGATGCGTTTAAAAGAGAAAATGCTGAACCAAAAAAAAAAAATAACGAAATTAATTCTTGATCTGTCGCCCATCGAACTCTTCAATCTCTCCATCAGCAAGTTGCACCGACAAGTAAGCGATCTGTGCACGGAGGCTTGTTATATAGCTTCTGTTTCCTGCGTGACGTGTTTATCTAATGACGCAGGTATTCCTCCGCGCGAACTATTTGAGGTTTAGACTAATTCGCATGTCCTATATATATTTCCGTACACGTCCTCCGCTCGGCGCAGTGATATCACCTTCGCTGAGGTAAGAAATTAGTTCCGTTTGAGCTGGTCGTAGCTGGTCGTAGCTGGTTTTAGTGACGCTCAAGTTGGATTGTTGTCGCCTAACTACCGTCATAAACTTCTGGGCGAATATTAAACTTGGGATTCTGTTTATTTTCTCTGAAATATGACACAAAGGCATACCTGTTGTTTGGTAGCGATGTGGCAATGGTGTGTTTGAATAAAGGAAACCACAATACGTTTATAATTATAAAATAGTCATTACAATTTTAGACCCCGATATTATTTTGCTCACAGGGATTATAATACATCAGAGGGAATGTTGTTTGCTGTGTCCTAAACTCCGCAACTCAATTTCGCGTTGCCACCTTTTCTG
>CM044438.1:14901265-14937610 GCA_024363595.1 Xenopus borealis
CCTGTGAAGCTACAGTTTTAAGGTTCCTTCATCAAGGGGAAGATTTATCAATGTAAGTTTAGAACTCACCAAAGAAAAACCCACTTTATTCATTGCTACGGGGTTTTTAGAATCACATTCCTGGTCGGACTGGGGGGCTCAGGCCCACCAAGGATGCTGTCACCAGTATTTTTGATGGATGATCCCAATGTTATTAATAGGAAAAAAGATAAATATATAGGACAGCCAGTATTTTTTACAAGAAAAGGTGGCAACTAGGGTTGCCACCTGGCTGGTTTTTTACCGGCCTGACCAGTATTTTTGATGGCTGATCCCAAAGTTATTAATAGGAGAAAAAGCTAAATATATAGGTGCGCTCGTGCTAGGGTTAACACCTGGCCTGTAAAAATGATGGTTGATCCCAATGTTTTTAATAGGGGATAAAGATAAATATATAGGAAGGCCAGTATTTTTTTCAGAAAAGGTGGCAACCCTAGCTCATGCAAAAGACGAGAGGCTCATGCTCAGATACACGCAGCGGCAACGGTGTTAACATTTCTGGGGCAGCAGATCTGGGCCTGCGGGGCCCACCGTGTCCAGTCCGACCCTGATCGCATTTATCAATGGAGTTCACTATTTGATAAAAATGCTTTTCAAAATCCCATTGAAAGTTTTTCTGTGGAGAGTTCTAATCTAACATTTTGATAAATCTGCCCCCACACTTAACCTCAATTTAAAAGAAAATATTTTTTTTTAAAAATGCAGTTTCAAAAATACTCTGGTGGTGGCACTGTTGCTACAGAAAAGACGAGGCCTTATCTACATATATAGTTTTTTCTAGTGCAAACAGAATGGCACTTAGAACTGGATGCAAGGGTTCACATTGGCATTCAGACATCCCATTCATTAAAACTTTATTAAAACCGGATCCAATATCTGATGTGATTGGGTGCATTCTACAAAGCTGCCGTAAACAGCAAAACGTAAAGTAATAAATTGAATCTGTTCTCCGTGCAAGTCAGTCGATTTTCGTTTTTTGAATGCCCCTACATGTTCTCACATACGATTCTATATGAGCAGTGGTTCTCATTGAACCTATATGAATCAGAAATGTGCATGGGACAAATTTATTTAAAAATGGCCTCTGGCAAAGTGGCAAAGGAATTTACTGTAGTTTAAAGAGCAACAACATATCCGGGTTTGCAGGATGTGGAAGCAATGCATCTTTTAGCACAGCCAAAATCAAACAGAAATGTTTAAACATTTGTCCCTGTCTCTCAACATGCTGCCACAAGCACAAAAGTATAGAAAACAAGGAGCACCAAGAAGATGCTATAAATTAAAAATACACCTTTAATAGTCAATATTAAAATCCATCACAGCACAACAGCATATTATGTCTTGGACCATGTGCCTTACTCGTTTGTATAGTTCCCTGCTCTGGAATTATCAGAGCATTGATTCACTCCTGATTTTTTATCCTTTCATTCGAAAGATATAAGCTTTTGTAAATACAATGTCTATTGTACCTTCTGTGTTGAAAGCATTGTGTCTCACATGAAAACCTCATGGGCGGGAGGGTCTTGGTGGGGCTGCTGTCTTACATTTTTACAATGGAGCACATATTGAATCCACTTTCTACATAATAAGCTGCTAACACTGCTAACAAGCGATTTGTTTAGATGAATAGTGGGTGGTTGCTATCTAGAATGTATATCAAATTCAGTTGCTAATTAGGCATGTATGATGTATTCAGACATTCATTGTCTAGTATCACATTGTCGTATGAATCGTACATGTACTTTCCACTATACCCACCCTCATTGTGACCACTGTCCATATACCTTCCTCTTCTTTGACAGCAAATTCAGATTTACCCCAAAGCTCATCCTAAGTGGCTTTCAAGCTGAGATTTCAAGTGTCTGTAGTGCTAATGACCATTCTGTTGGCATAACTTAAAAGTGCAAATTTTCAGAGGGTCCCAGCATGAACACTTTCTCCACCCCCCCCCCCCCCCCCCCCCCGCCTGCCTGCAACTTGATTGTGTCTTGTTATTTGTTTTCTTCAAATTTTAAGGTAGAAGAAAGGCTGGGGAGAGGGGATTATAATACAGCAGACTGTGCCCCCCAGTCACCCTCTGATTCTGCTGTATTGTAGTTACGCCTCTGGTCCAATTCACCAATTTTCACTATAATTGCTTTCAGGCCACAAGCCTGTTGGGGGTGGGGGGAGTGCAGTATGTTAGACATACTGCATGTTTCATCTATATTTGGAACTTCAGTGCATTTCTGTGGGTACAGTAACTTTGGCATTCCTGAACTGTGGCACACCAGAGGTATGAACACCTACTGCCTAATGTGTTAAATTTAGCTCTCCAAATTACATTCTTTGAATTCTTTTTGGACCACTCACCCTGCCAGTGCTGTATAATTAGGAAAACATCCTGCCTTCTTCTTATAGGTGGCAATAAATTAAGCATCTGTCTTTTCTGCATTGCTGAGTCTGAAAATAACTATTTCCTCACATGGATTTCCTTTGTGTGATTGTATTTACCACCCATTAAACATCTCCCTGTTGGTAGCCAGATCAGGTAACGTTGCTCTCTTTGGGATACTGAGAACTTTATTTTAACTTAGGCTGATAAAAGCTGCTGACTTGGCCACTCAAGAACAAATTGGCAGCTTACTGACTTTTTTCTGGGCCTCAGAAGCTCAAGCCCGATTAATATTTGAAAATGCCATTTGGCGTGGAGAGTATTGGCTCATTGATGCAGTGCTCTACCAAGAGGTCTTTGTAGGCCACTGTCAATAAGATTCCAATCATTGGCCCTCAGCTCAAATGACCAGATCATGCTGGTTTGTCCCTCTGTGTTTATGGCCTGATTAGGTAATTGATCTTACCATGTTATGAACAGCTTCAGCCATGTCTGGTGTTAAAAAAATAAACAGAAACAATATAGGGTAATACAGTATTGTACTATATTCTCACCTACATCATTTTTGGTCACAATTGTGCCATAGACTTGGAATCAAGGGCTAATGTTCATAATACGGAGTGCCCTGATGACTACTAACAACTTTTACGTCAGACTGGCTTAAAATAAATGGTGCAGAAGCTGAACACTTTAATGGAGTGCACTGGTTGATTGACACATGGTGTTTCTAGGCGTTCCTAGCATTTTCCAGATTTGTTAATACATTAGGTATGATATCATAGGCATCTTAATGCTAGGCCCTGCTGATTCACAAGCAGGAGTAGGCACATATCACATGTTTGGTACTATAGCAACAGAGCTTCAGGGCTTAGTCAGGATCATATGAATCATGAGATCACATTTTGCATGGTTTAATGACATCTCTGTATTTAAAGTATTTAGGAATACACTAACGAACTGGAGAGCACATGAGTCATCACCTGTGATATGACCAGGATGGTAATCAGCTTTAATGCTGTTTTTATCAGTTCTGGGGCGTTATGGCCCAACAGAGCCTTTGCAAAGCAGAATATTGGGTTCTGTTCTATGATGCTAGACATCCAGTCACTCCAGCCTTTATACATTTCATTTTTGGCTAACTAACTATATTGGAAACATTTTTTTATTTTGCACAGTCTATCTATTTACCAAGTATTTTTATACTGAACAATTCCTTTCATTTGTAATATAGCTTTAATTTGTATGTATTGTAATTACCCTGTTTATTCTATTAATTTATTGCTCTGCCACAAACATAAGTAGCACTATATTAAAAAACAAATACATACCATAAAAAAGAATATACAGGCATAATACCCTAGGTCATGAACAGTGTCAGACTATAGGGTCCAAGGGCCCACCAGGGCTTCCAACACAGGGGCCCCAGCCATAACCCCCTCCAGGTCCTCCCACACTGCCGCAACCCCCTGATGGGCCCCCTGTGTGGCTGCAACCCCCCTCCTAGCACCCCACACTAGAGTTCTGCGTGGAACCAATTTTTAAACTTGGACCCGAACCTGCATATTTACCCACTTTGACCCGCTACCCGACCTGCAACTACCTTACCTGCAACCTGGTCCACAACCCGCCAACCACCATCAAAAAAAGTAAAAACATTTGTGTATTTGAACTAATTTTATTTCAGAAGGGTTACATGCTAATTGTGTTATGTGAAACAATTGGAACATGAATCTGATGTCTTTGTCTTCCTGAATGTGTGTGAGCTGACAGGAATGGGATCAGATGGTTGTTTGTTGTGCCATTGGTCTTAACAAAAAAGCCACTTAACATGTGTTACAGATACTGTAAAGAGAATTTTCCCCAGGAATCTGAACATAAAAGCATCTTGATTTCTGTACCCTTGAGTAATACAGGCGCCTCTCATAGACTTCATTTTATCCAAATAATTGAAAAATGTTAAAATGATTTCCTTTTCCCTGAATTAATAAAATAATACCTTTTACTGTATTTGAGCCAAACTAAAATATAATTAACCCTTATTGGAAACAGAACCTGCTTATTGGGTCTTTAATATTTACATGATTTTCAAGTTGATTTATGGTATGAAGAGCCAAAATATGGAAGGATCCATTTTACAGAAAGCCCCAGGTTCCGAGCATGGATAACAGGTCCCATTACTTTTGTATATTCTTTTGGAAAATGATGGTACATGCATAGGATCTTTTATTTGTAAAACTCATTTTTTTTTTATAATTTCCTCTGTTCTGAATTGTGGGAGGCCATCTCTCATTTTTTAAAATGGTTTCCTTTTTCTCTGTAATAATTAACTAAATAACTGATCCTAAGTTGCACAAATCCATATTGGTGGAAAAATAATCTTGTTGGGTTTATTTCATTTATAGTTGTTTAATAGACCTAAGGTATGGTGATTCAAATGATAAATGTTACTGTTAAAAAAGAAACCCTTATCCAAAAAAAACCCTGGTCCCAAACATTCCAGATAACAGTACAGCAAATAATGATATGAACTTTATTTATACTAAAAATATGTGCCTGAATGTTCATTAGCTGTTAGTGTGTAAAAAATACTGCCTTTTTCTATTACAGCTCTAGGGGGAAGGGTGTAATGAAAACACAATGCTGCCAAGCACTGCAATGCAGATTTCTGTCTGCCAGAATGTTCCAGAAAAATCAAGCCATTGAAGGATAACGAAAAAAAAAAAAACAAAGAAATGAACCATTGCATTGAATCTGCACTGCCCGATGCTATGTTGGTAATATCAATATCAATATTAAGAAAGTGACTATATATATTGTTTCAATTTCAATAGTAAAAAGACATATATTAAATACTAAATTGTTTTTTTCATTGCATAGTCATTTCCTCTGCCATAAGGAAACATTTCCCACAATGCACTGCTCCTTACTAGGATCAAATCAATATACAGGAAGGCCGGTATTTTTTTTTTCCACAAAAGGTGGCAACCCTGCCCCTATACCCTTGACAAGGGAAGAGATGGGCCATACCACTTGACATGGGGGGAATGGATTATACCAACTGACAAGGGTGGGAGATGGACTGTATCACTTGACACTGGGAGGGGGTACCATTTAACAATGAGGGGTGGGTGAGAAATACCGTACTACTTGACAAGGGGGAGTGATGGACTATACCATTTTCAGGGGGGCTGTGTTGAGTTTACCACTTGACAGTTCATCACCCCACCCCCCACTTGTCAAGTAGTGCAATCCACCTCCTCACTCCTGTGCCTAGCGGCCCATCACCTCCAGTGTCAAATGTTATGGCCCATCAAACAACCTTTGTTAAGTGGTATGGCCTACCAGTTGGGTTGCCACCCGACTGGTGTTTTACCGGCCTAGCCGGTAAAACACCTGCCAAGGCCAGGGCCAGTATTACAAGTTGTTGCCGGTAATTTGTAATACCCTGAAGAAAAGCCCTTGGCCCTTGCTGGAACTTTGCCTTTTCTTTATCTTCTGCACTTTGTGGAATGTGGCCCGCCCCCTTTTCCAGCATGATCCCTCTGGCTCCGCCCCTTAGTCACAGTCAGCCCCTTTAGGTCCCGCCAGTGATATTTTTTCGAAAAGGTGTCAAGTAGTATTGTCAATTCCTCCCACACCTTGTGTCAAGTGGTACAGTCCATTCACTCCCCCTTGCTATTGTCAAATAGAATAGTCATCTTCCCCGTTTCAAATGGTATGCATACCTCCCAACATTTTGGAAACAAAAAAGCGACAAAAAAATTGTCGTGCTCTGCCATGAACCATGTTCATATTACAAAATTTGGCAGTTTAAGAAAGTCTGAGTCTAACTTTTCCCAAGGGACCTGTTATCTTACATTGTTACAACTACTTATTTGCTTATCTAGAAATTGTTACAAACATATCCTATCTTCTGCTGTGGCTGTTCTGGGCTCTCTGCCAAAAACCAATTAAGTTAGAAACTTTGTTTCTATTTCTGGCTGTTCAGTGCAGAGTAAACAGGACTTTCCAGTACAAATGGGGGACTGTATGTTGAGCTGTCAAAAGAGGGACAACCTTCCTGCCATTGTCCTGCCACCGCCTTGTGCAGCTCAATCACATGGCAGATCAGCAGGAAACAGCATGCAGACCCGGATTTGCGGAAAGGCCACCTAGGCCCGGGATACACACGTCTAGTCCTCTTCGAAAGGCAATAGACGCACAGATAATATTGTAGGAAACACATTTTCGTATGATATTGGGTGCGTGTATGGTGGGAAACAAGCCGACCTATATCAGCAGAAGACTTGGATATCTGTCGGCTTGTCAATCGGGCTGGAAGGAAAATTTTGATCGGGTGCCTTTGAAGGCTCCCAAACATCGGCCGTTGTTAGCTCTGAATCATCAGATACAGGTAGAATTCTATTGTTTCTACCAGTATATCTGACGATTCAGCTCTACACTTGTGTATTGAAACGAACAATCTTTCTTGGAAAAGTTTGTAATTGTTACGTCTATAGGTAGGGTTGCCACCTGGCCGGTTTTTTACCAGCCTGGCCGGTATTTTTGATGGCTGATCCCAATGTTATGAATAGGAAGAAAACCTAAATATAAAGGAAGGCCGGTATTTTTTTTAAGAAAAGGTACCCTATCTATAGGTGGCCATACAGATAGAGATCCGCTCGTTTGGCGATGTCTGTCAACTCTGTCTGTCGGCAGCTTTTATCGGCCCGTGTATGGCCAACTTGTTGTTTGTCATGTATAACAGTAACTATGGAGTATTAGTGGAATATTGACTCTATAACACACACACCTTTCTGTTAGGGAATATGTCACACCTGATACTCTGTGGTGAAATAATGCAAAATGGAGCAGTTTGTGCCACTTGACACCAGGTAGGTGATAGACAGGATTGTGAACTATACAGTACAGTGGTAAAAAAGAAACCGACTGCATTGCATTGCCAGTAAAACTACAACTCTCAAGGGCAACCACAACAGTGATGATGCTGGGAGTTGTAGTTCATGACATCTCCACAACGGTTAGTCAAGAAAACTATAGGAAGAAAAAGAGCAGCTAGTCAGCTACTAAGCGTCGGGGCTATATTTTTAACCAGCATTACTTTCCCTGCCCCCACGTAACACGTCTCACAAATACTGCATACACAGAGCTAGAGCGCATGCCCGACTTTAACAGAGGGAAAAAAAAAAAGAGTCTCAAGGCTCTGCGCATGTACATTCTCTCATTGCACCAGTGAATTTTCTGCTGCGACATAAGGCCTTCCGACGGGTTTGAACCGGTTTGAGCACAGGAATGAAAAAAAGAATATTCTTCCGCAGAGAAGCCGGATCTATATTTACTAAAACCGATGGGGGATGTTATGGCTGTGATTGAGGAAAATTACAGGACTGTGCACGTATTTGATAAACAAGAAGTGTGTGACGTTACACAAATAAAGCAGGATATACACAAGGGACGTTGTTTGTCCATGATTTATTGGTTGTAGTGCACACAGGTGACTTTTTGTATCGTGTATACAAAGGAGAAGTAAACACAACAGTGTGCCACGCAGATATACCTAAGCCAGGAAAAAGCAAGGTTCACTGCTAATTTTGACGTACAGACACTTGCTGGAACACATTAAACTTAAATGTACAAGCTGTGGACTCTTACCAGTTGGGCTCATAGAATGCTATGCTGACTGAAGGCTGTTAGAGAATGCTGGGACTTGTAGTGTGCTGTGGTTTTACAGGTTACACCAGGAGTAGCCTGGCCAGTAAAAATTATGGTCGATCTATTAATAGGGAAAAGGGAAAAATATATAGGAAGGACGGTATTTCTTTCTCGAAAAGGTGGCAACCCTAACCAGGGGAAAAATTCACTAAGCACCAAATGCACTAGCGTTGGCTTCGCCGACGTTCGCCACACTTCGCCAAGTGTAGTTTCGCCAGCGCTACGCAAATTCACAAAAATGCAAAGTTGCGTTCAGGGAGGCGAACGGTAGCGAAGTTGCGCTACCGTTACTTTGTCAGGCAAAGCGCATTTACGCTAGTGATGCCTAATTTGCATACAGCGCAAAGTTAAACGTATAATATAAATATATTTACAGCCACTACATTACACTACACAAGCTAAGGAAACCTTTAATAAATAAAATAAAGTTGTCCTATTGCCCTAAATATGTGCCCACTGTATAGCTGAGTTGCCATATAGTTAGGGAATGTATGGGGGAAGGAGGGTAACCCCCCCAAAAAAAAAATGTTTTCAGACTATCACCCTAAAAAGTTCTATTGTATTGAACTAGCACAAGAGGTAACATTCTATAAAATGTGCATCTTAGTGAATTAGCTTAGTTACGTCCCTTCGTCAGTGCGCACCTTCGCCTAGCTTAAAGGTGCAAAGTTGCGCTAGTCTATCTACTTTGCTAGCGAATTTTCACCTGTTAGGAAATTGGCGAAGTTGCAAAATGACATCATGTTGGCGAATAAACGATAACGTTAGACGCTTCGTGCCCCTATGTGGACTTGCAGCCAACAAGAAGCTCTATCTGGCACTAGGGTTGCCACCTTTTTCAGAAAAAAATACCACCCTTAGTGAATTAGCTTAGTTACGTCCCTTCGTCAGTGCGCAACTTCGCCTGGCTTAAGGGTGCAAAGTTGCGCTAGTCTATCTACTTTTCTAGCGAATTTTCACCAGGGACACTGTTAGGAAATTGGCGAAGTTGCAAAATGACGTCATGTTGGCGAATAAGCGCTAACGTTAGACGGTTCGTGCTTTAGTGAATTTGCCACCAGAAGTCCCCAACCTTTTTTATCTGTGACCCATAAAAAGATTTGGGGAGCAACACAAGCGTGAAAAAGTTCCTGGGGGTGCTAAATAAGGGTTGTGATTAGGGTTGCCATCTTTTCTTGAAAAAAAATACCAGCCTTCCTATATATTTATCTTTTTTTCCTATTAATAACATTGGGATCAACCATCAAAAATACCGGCCAGGCCAGTAAAATACCAGCCAGGTGGCAACCCTAGTTGTGATTGGTCATTTGGTAGCCCCTATGTGGACTTGCAGCCAACAAGAAGCTCTATCTGGCACTAGGGTTGCCACCTTTTCCAGAAAAAAATACCACCCTTCCTATATATTTATCTTTTTATCCTGTTATTAACATTGGAATCAACCATTATTTTTACCGGCCAGGTGGCAACCCTACTTGGCACTGTACTTATTTTTGTATTTTTACAAAATCTTCTTATGGAAGATTTGTTTTTAGATGAGGTCAGTGACCCCCGTTTGAAAGCTGGAAGACCATTTGAAAAGTTATTTAGAATTGGCCATTCTATAACATATTAAAGGTTAACCTAAAGGTGAACCGTTGTACCTTCCAACACTTTTTTCAGTTTAGTTGAGATTACTGTTGACAGGGCCGGACTGGCAAGTGGGACTCCAGGAAAAAACCAGGTGGGCCCCGGCCGGCCCTCATGGACCCCCACCAGGCCAGACCCCCTCTCCCGATCTCCTGAGCCTAGAAAAAAAATGTCATCTCAGTTCACACGTGTGCCATCCCAGTACGGGGAGGACACCTAGACACCCGTCCCATTGGACCCCAGGCCACCCAGTCTGACCCTGGCTGTTGAAATAAATGGGGAGCAATTCCAATGGGTAGATTTACTAAATTAGTGTGAAGGATTTGAATTTAGTTCAAATGCAAAAACTACAAATTTTTAGCATTTTCCAAATTTTTTTGGCTACTTCGATCATCGAATTTGCAAAATTCTATCGAATCGAATGGTTCTAATTAATGGAATGATTTGAATAAGAAAATCATTCGACCATTCGATGGTCAATTTAACAGATTTTTTGTTTTGGGGTAGGGCTCTTCCTTATGAGCATTCTGGGCTGTGCTCCATTTAAAGCCGTTTGACCGCAGGCCCAGACACACTCAATTCACTGTCCTCATGACAACGCAGGAGACTGCAGCATGTTGCACTCCACCTGAGTTCAGCGCTTAACTGCGTTGTCGTGAAGACAGCACCATAGGTTAGAATTGAGTGCATCTGGGCCTGTGCATCTCCCCTGTGATCAGACGGCTTTAAACTGAACGCAGGGGAGCAATGCCCAGAATTCTCAGATGGAAGAGCCCTTACACTGAATAATGTCAGCGTTGAGCTGAAATCTGAAGCAATTTGAAGAAGGATATGGAGAGTGGCATGCAGGGCTGTTTTCAGGCACTTTGGGGCAAATTCATTAAAGCGCAAAGAGTCTAACGCTAGTGCTAATTCGCCAGCGTGACATCAATTCGTAACTTCGGAAATTCACTAATACCGGCTCTGGAAAATTTACGCTAGCAACTTCGCACCCTTACGCCAGGCGAAGTTGTGCACTGACGAAGGATCCTAAATTCATGTAAACATTTTTCTAAGTCGCAAAAAAACGCTGGCGTGCTTTAGCATTGGAGGGTGATAGTCTGAAAAAGATCGATATTTTTTTTGGGGGGTTACCCTCCTTCCCACCTACATTTCCTAACATATGGCAACTCAACTATACAGGGGGCACATGTAGGGCAATAGGACAACTTTTGCCTGGCGCTACTTTGCTAACGTTCTCCGCCCTGAGTGCAAATTCACATCTTAGTGAATTTGCGTAGTGCTGGCGAAAATTCGCCTGGCGAAGTGCGGCGAACGCTAGCGAAGCCAACGCTAGCGAATTTTCGCATTTTAGTGAATTTTCCCCTTTGAGTTTTTTGGTAGCTCCATTTAGCAGAAACCAAACCATGTTTGGCTACTTAACAAATGCAGCCCTTAAGTCCCCAACACAGCACTAAATACTTTTATTTTAGAATATGGATGGTGTGATTACAATCAATGATAATGACTGAGGCTTTTAGAGCTGTTTACGCAGCCACACTCAAAACCAAAAGCTTCATAATTTAGAACTATGGTTTCAAAGGGGTTGAATTCCAAAATGTATATGTAAATGCACAAATGTATGTCTTTTTATTTTAACCCCCTTACGTGTAGATGATTTTTGAGGGACTATTTTTTATTTTGCCACTCACATTTTCCCTACATGGCATTGGGGCGGGCGGAAGGACACATGTGATACTTAGTACTGCTAGAGAGACCATAAAAGGGAAGAGCAGCTTGTTTATCATTAGACCTATGGGAAGAGCAAAGGACAGGCGAGGCATGCAGAGAAGGGAAGGCGTGAGCTTTTTTTTAATTTATATTTAGGCAATAGAATTTCAGCTTTAGGATTTTTAACTTTATTCCAGTGGGCATATATTTTTATTTAATTTCAGTTTTTTATTTTCTGAAAGTGTAGAAGGCAGACAGAAGCAAATTGTATTTGATAGATTAGAAAAAAAATGGTAATCCAGAATTTGAAAAGCAGAGGGGTTAAAAAATCAGCCTTTTTTAATAGCCGCTCAGCCATGAAATGCATAACAGGCTTTGTGTGTTGTTGCACTAGCCACAAAAAGATTACAACTGAGTTCTTTAACAATTGACAGCAAAAGCAAGTTCATAGATGATAAATGTCATTTAAATACTGAAAATAATAAAGGAAAATGGCTAGCGCAGAATTCCTTATGAAAGAGCTTATGCATACCTGCACTATGCTCAGAAAAAATAGAAGAGAAGAAAAATGCCAAAGAAAACTGAAGACTAGAAAAAAAGTGAGAATTTGTAATCTGAGAATAAGAAACTAGTCTATATGGAAAAAGAGAGATCAGAATCCCAAAGCAGACTAGCTTGAAACTCCAAAGAAGAATGGTAAAGAAGAAGATAGCCTTGAGGAAAAAGAATAGTTATTGAACAGGTCACTTGCTTATAGCTGCTTGAAAATAAAAAAGAAGCAAATAGCCAGTGTACTAGATTACACCGAAAATAGAAGAAAGCATGAATTAACTGTATGTATACATTGTGAGAAATTCTAACTGCAGTGAAAACAGAAGAAGTTGCATTGAAAAGACAGTAAGGATAGATAAGAAGGTTTAAGGAAGAAAAATAATCAAGAAATACAATTTTTTACATGCAGTAGGAATTTAAGCTTTGTCTTGCCCTAAGCTGACAATAGCAATAGAGGTTAAGCAGAATGTTCTAGATGGAAGTAATAGAAGAATCTAGAAGGAAAACAGAGAAAGGAGAACAGAGAATGCTTGAAAAAATATCATCAATGTTAGTCAGGACTAGATTAAGAAGAAGAAAACAGAAGAATAGAAGAGAAGGGTTTTTACTTTTTAGGAAGAAGGAGGAAGATTTTAGAAGAGGATGAATTAAGAAGCAGGAAGACAAGGAGAAATTGCTCTGAAAGGAAAGACAGGACTGAGATTTTCTGCATAGTGTCTTGCTAGACAGAATTACTTGATGGACTCTGGTACTCTACTTAGCATTGTAATTACTCACTCACATTGCATATGAGGACTTGCGTATTTGTACTTCTTGTTGGACTCCGCGTAAAAGCAGTTAGAAATTTGTAAAAAGACTGAGCAATTATGGTTGTTGTGCCAGTTGTGAATTATTTGACGAAGATGAATGGGAAGCTTAGGACCAAGGTGGAAAAAAATCTGCTGATGTTGGTGAAGCTAGAACGGGCAAGGATCAAATGGTGGTAGTAAACACAGAAATAAATCAAGTGGCTTCAGTTCAGCTAGACAGCATGTTCGAGGACCCCAAGGGGAAGTAGAATCATCTAGCAATTGATATCCTTGAAGGCAGAGAAAGCAAGCTTGTGTTCTAATTGCCCAACCCATCGTACGTATATGGTAAAAGGGATACAATTCATTCTTGGGGTGGGGGGGGACGGGGGATGGTCTTTTTCAGCTTTTGTTTTACAGGACTGTATCCAAGAATTGCTGTTGGTGCAGTGTAAACGTCCCTGATCCTTTATTACCATTAAGAGGACTTGGCAAGTTCAAGCCACCTAGCTCTTGGGAAATCCTTCTATACATGGGTAGTTTTTTTTTTTTAGCTTGGTCTGTGTAACCTCAGCAGCAGCTGGATCACAGTGCCCTTTGGTAAGAATATTATTTTTATTTTTTTCTAAAGAGTTAATAGTACAATTACCCCCATATTATTCCTCTTTCCCACTACTTTAACTTACCACTATGGGTTTTCATAAGCTAGTGGGATATAAATCTATATGGTAACTTGCGTGGGGTTGGGGTGCAAATGTTTTGTATTTAGATTTTTTTTGCAGAAGTGCGTTGTGATGTATGTATAAATGGCAAGAGTATCTTCTGCGTCTGCTGTGGTTTGCCAGAATCCGGTTTAATACTATTTCACAGGTAGTTTTTACATTTCTTGCTAGATTGTGTGTATTTGTGTGTATATATATATTTATATATATAATAAAATTGAGTCTGGGGCTCAAAAATATATGCTTTTATCATACCCAGCACAGCCTGTTTATAAACAATAATACCGCGCAGGATATTTTGGTTCAAAACTAGCAAAGTAAATGCAGTTATCCTTGTACAAAAAGCAATAAGCATGCCTATAGGCTGATCTTTTTGCTGGTGTTACTAATTACCAATAATCTGTTTTAGTACAGATCTTAATTCATTTATGATTTATGTATTGTCTGAATAAAGAATGTGTTATGTATTCTAATTATGATGGTGGGGATGCAAGTGCTAAAGATTTCCACGTCTATTCTGCTCAATAAACATAATTAAAATTAAGAACCTACTTATACAAACCTAGTTGACATTTGTGTTATATGTTGTTGTGGTGGAGAATGTTCTGCATTAGACTCTTTCAGATTCAGCTCATGAGACTGCACTAAGGTATTCCTGATGAATGAGTGAAGAGTATTACAGTATAGAAGTATAAGTATGAAAGAATAAGGATGTTTCCAAATATTGAAGCAAGTTGGTGAACCTGAAGCAGGCAAGGTTGCTACTACAGAATAATCGGCTTTCTTTATCCAGATGTTATCCTTGTATTTGCAACAAATTCAAGCATACAGCTAACAGTGGAAAAATCAAATGTAAGCCAGCTAGAATCTGGGACCAGCGTACTTTTATATAGTTAGTTTCTGTAATTTGATGGTGTGTTTGTAGAAGCGGATGGATCAGCACCCTCTTGTGGTATGTGGTAAGAATATAACTTTTTGACTTTATAAAAGGGCTAGAACTTTGTTCAAACCTATTATAGTTTGTGTCCATTGAATTAGAGGTAGAGTGCACACATCTCTCATGTTTAATTATTAATACTGGGATTATACTACAATATATACTGGGTAATTGGGGCCTATGTGAGCTTCTCTTATGAGAAATCGGGATGGGTTGTGCTGCAAACCTAGTTTTTTTTGCAGGAGTGCAAGTATTATATATTAAGGGAAGGTTGTCTTCTGCTGTGGTTTGCAAGAATACAAACTTTGTATTTGTGCACAGGTAGACTTTTCATATCTTATTGGATGGGTGTCTGTAATTAAATACACAGCTTAATCTGAACAAGTGTTGTATCTGTACTGGAAGGGGAGTGTTTGTAATGTCTTACAATATAATTATAATGGGGAACAGGAAGTTAAACTATACTTAAATTATTCACTATTCTCCATACTTTACAAAGAAGGAGATGAACACTTGCTTATTAACAACAAAAACCATGAAAAATTGTGGAAAAGAATAAGCATTTTCTGTGCTGGTGTTCTAAATAAACATTATATAGTCAAATTTTATAACTTAAAGAGCCACACCACAATTAATTAGTGGTTCTGTTATAGTTTTACATATATACATTAAGAACTGGGTGGATATACTTAGAGACAGTTAATAGAGTTAATAGTCTTGGTTTTAAATTCATTAATTTGTATATGTTGGGTGGGGTGGGTGAAAAGAAAAATTTCCTTAGACTCTTTCAGATTCATCCTGTGAAATGGCAACAAGCCACATGTGAATTGTGTTTGAAGTTACCATCCTAGACTTTCAAGGTATCGCTGATGAATGAGTGAACCATAATGCAGAATAGAAATGACATGAAAAAGCAAGGATTGGAAACGTTTTTTGACCTCCTGCTCATTTGAAAAGAGGCAGTGGCTTTATAGTCTGTAGATATTGTAAGATCAATACCATAGAAGAATCAGATTTCAGTATCCAGAAGTTCTACATATATGGCAAACTCCATTACAGCATTTTTCAAGAGTTCTCGTTGACCTAGGAACAGGACATAAGAATTCTACTGAAGGAAGAATAAGAAATAAATTTTTCATTAATTACCAAGATTTCAAAGTGTGTAGAAGTGAGTCACATAAAAGAATAAGCAACAATTGCCAATATAAGATCAGAATATGAATTACATTTGCTGCTAGCAATGAAAGACTTCAGAGAGCTATAACTAAATATCTGACAAGCAGTAAACCCAAAATTATTCATAACATAACAACATTAACCATCTATGAAAATTGATATCTTAAAGACTGAAATTAGCAATTAAAGTCTACTCCACGAAAATAATTACACGTTGCATACCTGAGGATGAATTTAACCCTTACAACAGTGCTTAAATCAAAAAGGTAAAGTTAGGCTGGACAACAATCAAGTCGAGGAGCCTGCAGTTGAGTTCTTGGAGCTAGAACAGGAAAGGATCAAGAGGTATTGGTACTCTTAAAGGAAAGATCAAGTGGTTTCAGCTGAGCTAGAAAGCCTTGAAGATCCCAAGGGGAGACAGAAGCCTTTAGCAGTTGATGTTCTGGAAGGCAGAGAGAACGAGCTTGTGTTCTAAATGCCAGATCTCTCATGTGTATATGGTAACATTTGGGTGGTTTATTTGTTTTTTTGTAGTTTATCTTTTTCAGGATTAATTAAAACATGGTTCCTGGTGCAGTGTAACTACCCTTCGTATTTATTACATGTAAGTGAATTTTGATAGCATTTGGGAATCCAGTATTCATATGTAGATAGTGTCTAATTTGTTATGGGAGATCAGCAACAAATGGATCCGAGCCCTTTTGTGGTCACTGGTAAGAATAACATTTTAAAAGATATTTCATTAGGGAAAACGGTAGTAAGACATCATATTGTGCAAAAATTAGCCGTGGAATTGGATTAAAAGTGTTAGTGGTGTAACTAGTTGCTTTATTTAGGGAGAATGAATTGGAATACAAGCTATTTATTTTAATTTTTCAGACATTCATATTGATGTCTTTTATATATGAAATCTTTATCTTTCACTGAAGTTTGGCAGGTAGACTTTTATTTCTCACTGGGGAAAGAAAACATGTTTAATAGTATGACTTGGGAGCACAAATTACTTTTTCTTTGTACTATTTTCCTTATCCTTTTAATCCATATATAATGGTTGCATAAAAAGTGTGTGGGCATGCCAATGTTTCTATTTTTCTGGCACAATAAACATGATGTTAGGAAACAATATTTAGAAAACTATTTTAAAATGTGTCTGTTATATGTTGGTGTGGTGGAGAATGTTTTGCTTTAAACTCTTTCAGATTCATCTTGTGAAATGGCACCAAGCTAAATGGGAATTTACTTTGAAGTTACGATCATAAAATGTCAAGGTACTCCAAATGAATGAGTGAAAATTATTACAGAATAGAGGTTTTTGAACCTGAAAAAACAGAAATGTCTGCAATCCAAAATATTTGACAAATATTACTACTATAAAAGAAGCCACAAGCCTTACCCAGAGGGTCTACAACAATTTCTATTACTCTTTATTCTACAAATTCAATTTAATATTCACCACATAGGAATCACCGTGATGTGTCAATATGGTTATAGAATAACCTAGCGTAATAAAAACTGTCTGCACTCAAGCAAAATAAAAAACCCAAAAAAACTGTTATGGCAAAATTACTTAAAAAATCAATATTAAAGAATGTGCTGAAAATGGAAAAAAGTTAAATGAAAAGTTCTACTTTATTGAAAACATAGCTCTTACATAATTATGTATGAGCATATTGTTATGATTTAAAAAAAAGCATTGTGGAGCTGGGATGGGAAAAGATTGTAATAACGATCCCAGGAAAAATTAAGCAGCTTCAATTCAACTAGACAGTATATGGAGCACCCAAAGGGAAGTTGGAAGCTTTGATGTCCTGGAAAACAAGGCAAGCTTGAGTAACTGGCAGTCCCTGCGTAGGTATGTTAATAATTTCCAAAGATATCAAAGTGTGGAAGTGGGGACGATGGTGGTTTGCAGTTTTTCTTTTTCAGGTTTACACATTAAAGCACCTGGTGCCGTAACTATTTCTGAGTATGTACTACTTGTAAGCGGAAGAAGAAACGCAAGCCAAATAGGATCTGAGACCTCATCAGAATATCTTTATATAGTTAGCTTCTGTAACCTGTACGTGTGTAAATCAGGAGCAGATGGATCAGCATCCTTTTATGGTTATTGGTAAGAATATTACTTACTGGCTTTTAAATAGGGTAAAAACTTTGTAAAAAGGTTTTTACTGTTTTGTGACATAATAGGTAGATTTTTGAATTTAATTATTTAATCAATGGGGGGATTATACTACTATATATACAGGTTAATAGGGGCGTGTAGTGTCTTTAGATTGATTTTGATGGGATGGGCTAGGTTGCAAGCTGTTTTCTTTAGATTTTTGCAGGAATGCTCATAATATATATTAAAGGAAAGAATATCGTCTGTGTTTTGCAAGAACTTGGACTCCTACTTTTGCACAGGTAGAATTTTAATATCTTACTAGATACTAGTTTTTGAATCAAGTATGATCCTTATTCTCAACAATTGTATCTGCATTGGAGGGGTGTGTCTGTAACATAAATAAACCAGGAAGTTATTCTGTAAGTTATTTATGACTCTCCATACAAAAAAGGAGAGTAATACTTCCTGCAGTTAAAAATTCTTTTAATGGATAGGAAATAGCCTTGAGCATACATACATGTAAGTATGGCTCTTTGTGCTGCTTGATAATAAGGATTATGTAGTTAATGTTATTTTATTCAAAAGCACCACAATTCATTTGTGGTTGCATTACATGTATGCACTATATTTTTGAGTATTGTACCTGGTATATATTCTAACTATAATAGCGAGGAAGAAGATATTTGTGTCGTGTGTCAAATCTGTAACCTTGGCTTTAAAATAGAAAACTGCATTTTGTTGTATGTGTTGGGAGGGGTGGGTGTAAAATATTTCAACTTAGATTCTTTCAGATTCTATTGGTGAAATGGCATCAATTCAGATGTGAATTGAGTTTGAAGTTACCATCTTAAACTTTCAAAGTATCGCTGATGAATGATCAGTAATGAAGAATAGAAATAACATTTGAAAGAGCAATGATTTCAAATTTGCGTTGGACCGCCAGTATATTTGAAAAGACCGAGTATCTTCATATATTGTATATAAGATTGATTCCATGGAAGAATCCGATACCAGTATCCATACTTTCTGCAACTAATTCCATTACTGTTTAATTCAAGTGTTCACTACTGCAACTTCTAAGAATAGTACTGAAGCAAGAATAAGATGTCCAACTTAATCTTAGAATTTACCAGGATTTGAGCATCTAGAAGTAAACCTCAAACAAGAAAAATCAACAAATGCCAATATATGATGTAGTAATCAGAATATTGATCCATCTAAAGTATTTGATAACCTCAACCTCAACGACTGAAATTATCAATAAAAGCCTAAAAAGAAATGAATTAAAGATGCAATATTTATGGATTAATTTAGCCCTTACAACATAGCTACAGGAACAAGCTAACGAAGTTAGGCTGAGCAAGAATCAAATAGAAGAGTCTGCAGTTGAGATCTTGGAGCTAGAACGGGCAAGGATCAAGTAGTAGTGGTACACCTGAAAGAAAAACCATATGGGTCCCATTGAGCTAGGAAGCCTCGAAGATCCCAAAGGGAGTTAGAAGCTGTTGATGTTGATGTCATGGAATGCAGAAAAGGCAAGCTTTTGTTTTCAGACCCATTAGTTGTACATATAATTTAGACCTGGGGATTTGGGGTGGTTTTTCTTTTTGTAGCTTTTCTTTTTCAGGATTGTGTAAAGTAATCCTTCTGGAGCAGTGTAACTATCCTCGGCATGTAAGCGGATTAAGTAATTAAAAGCCATCCAGTGCTTAGATAGTCTCTCTAATTTGGTATGTAAAAAATCAGCAACCGTTGGATCAGCGCCTTCTTGTGGTCTTTGGTAAGGCTATCACTTTCTATTTTTCATAGAAAAAAGCTGGGTGAAGCCAGTCTATGGCCGCCTACAGTTTGTTGTAAATAGCCGTTATTAATGTTGTAAGTAGGTTATAATTTGTAGGGAGGACTCTTTCATGGAATGATAAACTTCTACTGAGGTTTGCAAACATTTGAACACAGTGAACATTTGAACTGTGCACAGTTCATTTTTTTTCTCTTGAAATATACATTTGAAAATATGATTTTATCTTTCATTTTGGAAAAAGACATAAATGTATATTAAAATAGTGTAACACCCTCTGTAATCTTATTAGACAGGTAATTTGAATTTAATATCTAGTGACTAAATGTAACACATGCTGCACCAATATCAATAAAAATCTTTCTGCTTGTGCAAGTGTAACTAACAAGTGAATATGTAGCTGCATTGACTATATATGTAAATTACTGTTTGGACCCATTACAAATATACATTTTGAATTGGCTTAAGAGTTGTGTATGCTTTGTCTGGGATGGTGGCAAAGAGTGACTAATACTGAAGTCTGCTGAGTAAAATAACATTTAACAAGATACTTGAAATGTGTATATTGGGTGGGGGCATTCTCTTTTTTTAATCTTTCAGAATCGTTCTGTGAAACGGCAGCAAACCATATGTAAACTGAGTTCGAAGTTAACCATTCCAAAGCTTCCAGGTATTGCCAAGGAGTGAAAGATAACATGATATGTGTTTGAATGAGGGAATTTGATTGAAGAATCATCATTTGTTTATATCAAGAAGTGCCCCTTTATTTGATGCAAAGTCCATTGCAGTCAGACGTGATTCAGGAGTTCCCCACAGATGAATCAAATTAAAAATACAAATGCAAAGTATATGCCTACCACAGCTTTTAGTGATTGCATTTTATACAGACTTCAGAATTATAAAATGGTTTACCAAAACTCAACCAATTCATGAGACTCTACCACTAAAAGGCTGAAATAACCAACAAAGCCCACTCAAAGAAATCAATAAAGAATTCTTCATTTCAATTAAAAATCCAACAACTAAGTTATGTCTTCAGTTATCCAAACTTCTTTCATGATTTGAACAAGGAATAATTGCACTTCTCGGTATGGACGAGTTTCCCTTTCATCTAGCAAATATGTGAGAATTCATATACCCACAGTGGCTTATCAGGATGCAAGGAAGAGTGTATTTGACTTCCCACAGGCAGATATGATAAGGAGATTAGAGGAAAATAGAATTTCTTTAGCTGTCCTGGAAGCAACAATTTAAACAGATAAGTGTTATAACAGCATGTGTATTTGTTTTCCTTTTGAGAAAAATGTGCCTTAAGCAAGAGTCCACATTTTAATTTGTGACATCATTCTAGTAGAATATAGGAGAACTATACAAGGCAGATTTAATACATGTTAAATTATGATTGACACTTGATTTCAAAGACTGGACTTATGCTTAAATGCATATTCTTGCAATATAACAACACCATATGTCATTATTGTGGGGAAAGCAGGGGTGGAGGGGCTCTTACCTTGCAGTTTTTCTTTCTTTTCTCTTAGGAACCATAAATGTAAGGCAGCAATGAAGCGGACTTAATTGAGCATACTTTTGAACATTCCACAAGGGAGTACTCCTGCTTTACTCACTCTGACATATACAAATTTTAGTGCTACTTTACACTTGCCATTACTGTAAACATTGTTTGTCTAAGCATGCTATTCTGGGTGTTGGGGCTGAGTGGGGCTTACCTTGTAGATTTTTTTCCCTTTTCTTTTCACATAGGACATAACTGTAAGGCTAACTCCGACGGAGCTAATTTAATTGGACAAGTGTTTGAAACTGATTATTCCATGACAGACTGACATTTCAGTTCTTTAAACTTCATTACAAAACTCCTTAAGTAAATGTAATAAAGAATTGTAAATTATTCCCAGTGGGAGAAAATGGTGAGAAACAGGTCTGCAATTTTCTTTTTCTGTAATTAAAGTGAAATTTTTGGGATTTCTAAAATTATTTACATTAATAAGAAGCATATGGAGATCCCAATGAGAACCCTACAGGGTTTGCTTTAGGAAGAGTTTATACTCTTTGTTGTTTACTCACATAGATGGCGACCAAGACAAGTCCTTTAATATATAAAACTTTATATGGAATATTCAAGGACTGAAAGTGTACATTGATTGCTTACTTTGTTGGGGGGGGGGGCAATATTTGTTGTGTTTTTACACTTTTGCAGAGACAACCTACTTTATAAAGCACAGTTTCCCTCTAGGAGCTACAAAGGAATAAGTGGTGCAAATATGTGGTTTCATCTTCTGGTTTTCCTGTATGCTTTTGGCTTGTCATATCGCATTACATCTATAACTTCTTGATCACCAATCAAAAGAAAAGCAGGCAGGAGCTTGGGGGATCCCAAACCTTTATGCAGCTTTATGTTTTACAGAGCTCTTTTCTCAGAGCAAAATGATTGGATTCTTTAGCAGGTAATATGCAATGTGTGCATGTGTCTCCCTTGTAGATCGTCTGTAATGAATGGAATGTATCTATGCTTCTGTCATGAATGAGCACGAACTATATTAAATGTGAGCATTAGACCCAGCTTGTTATTAACCCCTGTGCTGAAAATACCCATTTAATTTATTGTCAAGAATTGAATGTTCTTGTGGATTTTTTTGCAGGGATTGGGGGGAGTTTATTACTTTCTTTTACAGATGCACCTGTCAAATTAGTGTCGTGAGATTTTCAGTATACCTCAGAATGCACTATTCTGTGTCTTGGTGATGATTCTATTCTCAAGCATTTTCTGCCAAGTTCTACTGCATGTTGCTGTCTGCGTGCTTTCTCCGTTCTTTCTTCACGTTAGTTTGCAAGACTCAAAGAACATAAATGTGCTCAGTAAGGCTTGGAAAATTCCAGTGAGGATTCAGAGGGGATCTATTTCTAGCTTATATCTCACAGGCTAATGGATTTCAAGTTTGCGGTGGTAGAAGATCAAAGCTCACAATTTAACAGGCCCCTTTTAATCGGCAGAGCATCATAGATATCCATCTTCTTTCTGCAGAATATTGTTCACCTGTCTTAAGTGAGGTTGGTGTCTTTCAATTCTTGGAGAAAATCTTGTATAGTAGACTTAAACAAGGGATACTACAAAAAAATCCACATACCTTATATATATATAAGAGTTAAAATTGCTCATCAGTTGTACAAAAGATAAACACTTGCCCATGATATAGGGCCATACTGGGTGACTCTTTTTGAAAAAAAAAAAAAAAAAAAGGTCTTTTAAAATCATAGCTTTACAACTGTTTTTCCCTTAAAGACTATGGCTGTTGCCTCCCTTTTAAAAGGGTCAATCCAATATAACTCTGAATGCCAAGAGAAGGCTAAATTATCCTTCTGCCACATGTTGACATTATACTGAAGATCATTTTGTGGGTTGGGGGGAGGGAGTTATGTGAATGACAACATGTCTTCAGATTTGTCTTTTCAGGTTTGCAGTCAAATGGTCCAGCCTAGAAAATTAAGAATAACCTTCTGCTTCTTTAAGACATATTCTTTAAGTGGGTATAAAAGCCATAACCTTGGTCAGGTACTGCACTTCAGCAAAGCGTCTTAAATGGAGAGGGGGTAAAATATCTCGTATTCCTACATTCTTGAATAAGGAGTATACAAATATGGCAAGGCAGTCTCGATTTGTTTATACATCAGAGTATAGTGGTACGTATGTTGTTTCATGTTCAAAGGCATCAGTGAAAACTCTTAATATATCAACTCTCTTTGGAAAGACATTTAGCTCAGTTGGCGGAATTGTCGGCTTCTTTAAATCCTTTAATGGATTTAGAAGTGGAGGTGGAGTAAACTTTAATTTGTTGTATCTGAAGTCTTCTAAAAGCAAAGAACATGTGTGATTGTGCTACTTACTGAAGTAGTGACCTTACTGAATCCAATAGTGGAAGGTTTATAAGAAACATCTTATTTTATTATTAGAGGAAATACCTTTATAATTACGTAAATTTTGATTTTTTTTCAGCCTATATTCAGAATTAAATATTTGTGCTTGATTTCGTTATGAGGTAGGAAAGCATAGTGATCTTTGCGACTCTTTTAGGTGACATAAAAAAGCAATGAAAGAACGTAGAATTAGAACTGCTCTTCCTGTAGTCTCAAAAGGTTTTCTTTTACTGGAAGAACATATTTTTGTTCTTTCAGGTTTTGCTTTTTACCTCTCCCTTAAACTACTCAAAAAAAAAAAAAAAAAGCAAAAGATACTGGTGGTTGGCACTCCTGGTTTCCAGGACGGGGTTCAAGTCCCTGCGGTGTCTTTGCTGAGACTCTATGACCTTCTCCTCCCTTTTTTTTTCTTCTGTATTCTGATTTCTTCATGCCTTTTAATTAAACAGGCTTAAAATATATAAAACACATAACATTCATAAAAACATGAAGAATCTGTTCTCCAGAACAATATATATATATATATATATATATATATATGAGAGAGAGAGAGAGAGAGAGAGAGACAAATACAAGAGGTCCTCTGCACTCAACCCATTATTAATATATTTAAGACATTGAGACATTTTGTACCTTAAGCTTCTAAAAATGCCTTACCCTTTAAACAAAAAAAAGTGTTTGTTTGTCCATATATTGCAATATATTTAAGCTGGCCAACTACATCAAAGTCATCCCATATCTAGCCAGTCCTACGCACAATTTTCATCTGATTCATTAAGAATTCTATTGCTTCATTATACATTTTACAAAGGGACTAAGTTTTACCTTCAACTTACTCGCTGCTTTCAAAGTAAAACTCCCAAACTTGGTTGCCCTTTTATTAGACACCAGTGGGATCAACTGACTATAGCTGGGAAGGGTGGGGGCTACAACTTGGAGCTGGTCACTGCTCCTATATGAACTATAACAAACAAAGAGAAGTTGTGCTCACCACTAATTTTTAAAACCATTAGGTGCAATGAGGCTGTGACCACAAAATTCACATAGACAAATACAAGAGGTCCTCTGCACTCAACCCATTATTAATATATTAAGGACATTTAAACTTTTTGTGCCTTAGGCTACTAAAAATCTATTCCCCTTTAAACAACAGAGATATTGTTTGTCCATATATTGCAATATATTGAAAGGGCAACTATGGGGCGAAACAAAAATTCCCCAAACCGAAGGAGCGGGCTGATAGAGCCCGCATTCCGGTTTGGGGTTCTAGTAGTTTAAAAAAAAAATTCCCCCAGCAGGCGCTGGCTTACTAGCCCCGGGAGGGAGCTCCTGGTGCGAGCCGCCATGACAGTCGATGCGCAGTATGCGCATGTGACGTCATGCGCATAAGCCGAATGAAAAACTGCCACAATTTCAGGAAGCGTTTCATACTGTGCATGTGCATGGACTATCAGCCCCGACCTTCGGTTTGGGGAATTTTTTTTCGCCCCATAGGTTCCCTTTAAGCTGGCCAACTATGTCAAAGCCATCGAATATCTGGCCACTCCTACGCTCAACTTACATCTGATTCATAAAGAATTCTATTACTTCATTATAGATTTTACAAAGGGACTCAATTAGACAAATGTTTCAATGTCCTTTATATATTGATAATGGGTTGAGTGCAGAGGATCTCTTGTATTTGTCTATATGTATTTTGTGGTTACAAACCTCATTCCACCCCCGTTTAATGTTTTTAAAGATTTGTGGTGAGCACAACTTTCCCTTGTTTGTTATACCTTTCTAAGAATGCACAGCTCAAGCACAACCTTCCATTGTGGATAACGGCTAATGTCACAACTGGCAACTAGTCAAAGGCAATTTAAGTTTGACATCCTACACTGAATTCTCTTTATCAAGGATATTGGTCTACAGTAGCAGTGAGGATAACCCAAGGTAGAATAGGCTCAAATAAGGGACTGTGGACATGGTTGGCAATTGGGGGAGGGTGATTGTGGGTTGAGCAGAGAGAAGTCTTGTTAGGGTCCAGACTGAGAGTTTACAGCTTCCACCATGACTTCCAGCCGCTGCCTATAGTTGCAGTAGGGATAATAGTCTCTGGGAAGGGACTGTGGCTGTGGTATAGCAGGTATAGTAGGGAGAGATGGTGTCTATAGTAGCAGTGGGATACTATAGTTGTGTTCAAAATAATAGCAATGTGTTTAAGAAAAGTAAATCAAGCTTTTATTTCCATACACGCAAATGCATTGGCAACACTGCACATTCTATTCCAAATCAGAACATGGAGAAAAATGTATAAGATTTGTATTATTCCTTTACAGAAAGTGAAGAAATGTAATTAGGCTTTTCCAAAAAAAATGGTAGTGTCTGCATTCATCTTTACAAACTCAAGCATTCACTGTATAAACTGAAAAATGTTTAAAGATGTTGCTTTCCTTTGAATCACTGAACTAATATTTAGTTGTATAATCAGTGTTACGGAGAACTGCTGCACATCTGTGTTGCATGGAGTCCACCAACCAGGGCCGGAACTAGGGCTAGGCAGAAGAGGCAGCCGCTTAGGGCGCAACGACTAGGGGGGCACTGGGCAGCTGCCTCTTCCTCCTAAAGCCTACCCCTAGACATGACCGCGAACCTCTGTGCAGGGCACCTGTTGGGGCAAAATTGTAACCCCAACCAAAGGTGCGGGCTGATAGAGCCCGCATTCCGGTTGGGGGTTTCACTATTTTTTTTTTTTTTAAATGCCCCTCGCCAGGGCTAGCGGTCTCGGGAGGGAGCTCCCGGAGCGAGCAGCCGTCTCCCCAAAAGCGCACGTCTTACTGACGTCACACGGATGCGCAGAATGAAAAGCTGCCAGAATTGGGACCGCTTTTTCATTCTGCGCATGCGCGTGACGTCAGTAGGATGTGCGCTTGTGGGGAGACGGCTGCTCGCTCCGGGAGCTCCCTCTCGAAGCGAGAGCGCTAGCGCTGGCGAGGGGCATTTAAAAAAAAAATTGTGAAACCCCCAACCGGAATGTGGGCTCTATCAGCCCGCACCTTTGGTTGGGGGTACAATTTTGCCCCAACAGGTGCCCTTTAAGCTACAGGGGGGATGGGAAGCGACAGGGGAGGGGGGGAGCTGGCCTGCTGGGTTGCCTAGGGCGCCCAGGTGGCCGGGCCCGCCTCTGCCACCAACTTCTGGCACCTGTTACATTCCACAATTCTTCTGCATTCCTTACTTTTGCCTCAGATACAGCATTTTTGATGTCACTTAATCTAGATTTAGTTATTCAATGATTTATTTTAGGCTTGCTGTAACTCAGATGGGTACTGGGCTCCCTTAGCCTGTGCACACCAGAAAACAAATTGTTCTGGACTGGCAGGGTGTCCAGAAAAAGAGTGGTTGTCACTTTCAGGCTTATGTCGACTGTGGTGTAGTACTTAACTCATGGAAGCTGAGATTGCGACCAAAAAAACTGCTGCTGTGGATCTGTGTTGGATCACATTGAGTGATTAACTATCTGACCACCAAGTCGCTTTTTGATAATACTGTGGAGCTATGGAAACACACCTGGAAAGGGCTGCATCAACATACCAATGCAATTTCTAACTTGCCCAATAGAGATCTGGACATCTTACTCGTAGGGCCTCCTACCTTCTATCAGATGCATACTACTGTTTCCAGTGATAGACCTGAGGGGAGGAGGGTACCCAACTTTGCTGCAAACTACAGAACAACAGGACTTCTGTGGATGCAAAAACTGGCAAAAGAAGATGTGAGTGTGGGGTTATGTGCTCCATTCAACAATACTGACCTAAATTCGGTCACTTTGGTATCTTCTGAATCCTCTTCATTATTTTTGGTAATTTTCAGAGCTCTCCCACTCCAACTGCACATGTGTGTACGGCTGAAGTGTCAGCACTCACTTCACTGAGATACAGAAGTGACTGAACATGGCGCCCCTGGGCTCCGCTGCACTACTCTTAGGTGAGTGTTGCTGGATGGGGTGCGTATTCTTTTTGAACACTATGCGGGGAGGCAGGGCCATCATCAGGGGGGGAGACAAGTGTGTCGGGGCTGAAGGGGAGCCCGGCAGTGCTGCACTTTTTGAAGACTTCACTGCTCCGAAACCTTGCCTCACGAAGTCCCGAAGAGGCAGAATGCCGAACATACGAAGTCCTGAAGTGACTGAAAGAACCGAAGTCACAAAAGGAGCTGACACTGAAATCCTGAAGTGGGAAAAAGACCAGAAGTCACGAAAGGAGCCAACACTGAAGTCCTGAAGCGGCAAAAAGACCAGACATCATGAAAACAGCTATAATTGTATAGGCATCACGCCAACAATTCGAATCCTTGTCGGCGGGAAGGCATTTGGGGGGGATTAGTTGTCCGAAGAGGAAAAGATTTGTTGCTGGGCAATTAATCTCCCCCGAATTTTAACGTGTGCAACCAGCCTTAGGCAGCATCCAACCTAAATACAGCTCTGCTAAGCACTCACCAAATAAGCTTAGATTTTAACAGAAGTTTCATAGGGAGAAGAGTCTTTTAATGAACGTAGCAGACTTTCTGGCCCAATTGATTATTTACATTACAAGGGCCTCAATAAAGAATATATTCCAATGTACAGTACTTATATACATGGTTTTGCATTTTAATTGGTTTATTTATTTATTTTTGTGCCTTTTACGTGCATATAAGGTACTGTTTTACTGAAAAGCAAATGCACTGAACATTGCAAACTTATATGGTCTAATTGGGGTATGTTAGCTGGATTCCTGGGAAAAGTTTGTGTTCCATAATGTGTCTGATGTATGGGGGAGACTTGTAGTTTTGGCTCAGTGGAGAGGGTCCTAGTTTGTCTGGCCCCCACTCTGCTTTAGGGTTTTAAATATTTTTAAAGAATGTAACCAGGCAAGTTTGATAAAGGTATGTGCAGCTTTGAATATTGCCTTTAATGCATTAACATTTGCACTCACTTTATTAAAGCGATATGGACACGTTCCTATAAACATCATAGGAACGTGTCAGTATAAAGTACCCGCCTGACTGAGTAAAAAAACCCACGGCTTGCCAGTCCAGGCCTGCCTGCACTGACCCGATCCTACGACACTGTTGAAGGACCTTCTGTGCAGTTGCAGTGACACTGGGCTGGGGGCAGAGCAATCCTTCCATAGGCTAATTACGAATTAAAACAAGATCGCTCTGCCCCCAGCCCAGCATCACGGAAGCAACACAGAAGATCCGTTAGTAGTGTGGGTGGTCCGCTGTGCAAAAATGCGCAGGGCTTGGGGGCGGCTTTGAGGCAAAATATTCTGGGGACACATTCCTATGAAGACTGGCCAAGTTGGGGTTGTTTACACTGGAAAAGAGGCACTTAAGTTGTGATATAACTATGTATAAATATATAAGGGGGTCATATAATAATCTCTCTAATGCTTTATTCACCAGTAGGGCTTTCCAGCTGACACGAGGTCACCCATTCCGTTTGGAAGAAAAGAGGTTCCGCCTAAATATTCAGAAGGGGTTTTTTTTTTACAGAAAGAGCTGAGAAGATGTGGAATTCTCTCCCTGAATCAGTTGTACAGGCCGATACATTAGATGTGAGGGAATACAGGGTTATGGAAGATAGCTCATAGTACAAGTTCATCCAGGGACTAGTCCTATTGCCATTTTGGGTTTTCTACCTTCCTCTGGATAGACTAGCAGTTAGGCAGGTTATATGTAGACTTAAAAGGTGAACTAGATGATTTGTCTTTTTCAACCTAACTTACTATGCTACAAAGAACCTAGTCTGCGGTTCTTTGAGATAAAATGATCTTACATTAATGCCTAAATTAATTTCCATACTACCGGATCCCTTGGCACAAAAGTGAAGCTGGGTCTCTGCAGTGTGAAAACGCATGGGAGGCCCAGAATGAGGTTTCACCTCCACTGAAATAATCACATCCAAACATCTTGGAGATCTAAAGCCTAATAATTCAAATTTCTCAAAATGCTGTATTTTATTTTCACAATCACAAAAGTAACATCAAAAAGGCATACAGTGTATAAATCATTTTTAATACTCTGATTTCTACAAGGTACGTGATTCAAGCTTTAATGTACACAAATCAAAAACCCAATTGTAAACTACTACTGAGACAATTGGGTTCGAATTTATATACTGGAGAATTTGAATTACAGTTTTCAGAAGCACAAAATACTATGAAAAATTTCAGGACCTACAAGCTGGCAAATTCATTGAAATGTCAACGGCCGTTGTCCCAAGCAAAATAAAAGTTTTATTCAGTCTATTTTCTTGTATTCAAGTTTTTTTTTTTCATAGATAGGCATACATGAGTTTGGTGCAAAGTTTTTGAGTTTAATATAAAAGAAAAACTTTCAATAATTAAAATTTTGATAAATTGTCTTCAGTGTGTTTGATCATCATTTTTCTGGAAAGGGATTGTTCCATAATTTTAATCTCGCGACAGGGTCAGACAGAGTCCACTATCTAAGGGTCCCCCCCTTTGCTCCTGTTGTAAGGCCCGCTCTGCGCTCCCCTGTCCCTGTCCCAAGCCACCTGCCCACTTTGCATCCCGGGCGCAAGAGCTTACATTTTCTTCATTTGTAGACTGGGCAGGAAAGGGAATCAGGGGGCAGTGGTGACAGGATTGGCCAGGGAGTGGGTCTGGGCCCATGAGAGATCGGGCCTACCAAGTTTTTTAAAAATCATTAAAGGTTGGTTCACCTTAAAATTAGCTTTTAGTATGTTTAAAAAAATTACCAGTTCTATGCAACTTTTCGATTGGTCTTCAATTTTTATTGTTAAATTATCTGCTGTCTTCATCTGACTCTTCCCAGCTTTAATTGGGTGTTCATTGACCCCATCTAAATAGAGAGCTGCTGAATAAAAAGCAAAATAACTCAAACACAAATAATAAAAAATTAAAACTTATTTCTCTCTACATCATAATAAAAAGTAAAAAGTAACCCAAAGTTGAACCAATCATTATTTAAAATTAGAATTTTTTGCTTATAATGGGAGTCTATGGGAGCTTCTGGATAATGGGTTTCCAGATAAGGGGTCCTATAAACAATGGAAGCTGTGGAGCAGGTTCCTCCTATTGCTGATGCCTCTAACCCATATTTTACCCATGAGCCAAATTTGAAAGTTAAAATTTGGGGAGCAACACAAACATGGAAACAGCTCCTGGGTGGTGCCAAATAATGCTGTGATTGGCTATTTGGTAGCCCCTATGTGCACTGGCAGCCTACAGGAGACTCTGGCAGTATGCGTTTTTTTGCAAGCAAAACATGACTCCAGGGCAATTATTCAAAAACAAAAACTGTTTTGAGGCCACTGGGAGCAACCAAGAGGTTGGTGAGCAACATGTTGTTTTGCGAATCATTGGTTGGGGATCACTGCTCTTACCAATCCATCTTAAAAGGAACTGTAATTTAGATCTAAGATTATAGGTGGCGCTGTAGATGATAACCATTGTTTTATAAGGGTTTCCTGGTTGCTCCTGCAAGCCTCTCCTTCAAATCTCTATTTGCTTTGGCAAGGTGGGGATTTGCTTTAAATTTACCCATTCCACATGTGGTTGAAATTTTTTACCTGTTAATGTTTCCCAGTTTTTATGGGAAATGGTTAATAAACAGGCAGAGGCATAGACAGTTGAGCAGAGCAGCTTCTTGTCGACATTCTGGCTTTTATAAGGGATATGTCTAGGGTTTGCAATTGCAGTAGATGATGTCACGTGGTGTGTTTGTGATGTTGCAGGATCAGGGAGGTGATGTCACTGGGGTGGGACTATGACATGGCAATCAAGACTGATCCATTGCCATGTCAATCTAAGGGAGTCCAGGCATTCAGTTTTGACCCTGGCATCCCTTCTGAAAACAAGGCTGTCTGGGTCAAAACTGGACAGCTGGCAACCCTAGATATGTCACACACTGCAGTGCAAGAATGGCTGTGGATAATACAAATATTTTTACGGTGTATATCAGCAGGGGTATTTATAAATTTCTCACAATTTTTAGTCCTACTGTCCAATAAACCTTTGTACTAATTTACATTTCCCATAAACCAACAACTTTTCTCCAATCTTGTGGTTTGCTGCACGGAATACCTCCTTGTTCAATAACATTAAAGACTTCATAATAATTCTGTGGAAAAAAACCATGTGGGACATAACTGTCCATCCGTGATGTTTTAGAGTTAATCATGCAGTTCCCTATCTAGATATGGCTCCAAGGATTAGATACATGGTCATTAGAAATCTGTTGTGATGTGCCGGTGTGTAGTCAGGGCCAAGAGGTAAGGCGAGTACCATGCCTCAGGAGGTAGCGAACGGCCAGCTGCAAGTGGTGGCAAAAAGCCAAACTAAAAGCTAAAACCCTGGCTAGGGCAGAGAGCGATATTGCTCTCAATGCACCTTTCAGGGGGGCAGCGTCTGGGCCCAGAGTTGCCCCTTTGTGGAGTAACAAGTATATATAGCCAGTGCCTCCAGGAATGTCAGAAAGATAAGTTTCTCTGGGCAATAGCCTCCCATTAAGTAGAAAATTCAAGTTTCTTGTCCCACTATTGCGTTATACTTTGAGTCTAAAGGAGGCCACAGGCTTAAAGATTTTTCTCTCTCTAAATACTCATTTTTGTGCGAACCGACGAACTATCGCACATCTAGCGATTTTAAATCTGAAATTCGATTGGTCAGGTTAGAAAATGTTCATTGTTCACAGTGAAATGATTCCATTGTCCAACTGTTTGCAGAGCTAAGCAGGCAGCCACCTACAGTTTTCCTAGCTTCAGCTAGACGATATCTCTTGAAATGGTCTTTTTAGTTGATGGACAAATCGTACATTTAAACCATCGTTTCAGGATAAGCTTGGTCTTACGATAACTTATAGATCTTTTTAACAGCTTAAGGTTTATGGCCACCTTAAGTCACAGCAGATTAGCTTATTAAAAAGCATTATTTTCAAACAAGCAGAGGCCCTGTAGGGATTTGAACCCCATCCTGATTATCAGGAGTGCCGACCACCAGTGCCTTTTGCTTTTTTTTTTTTTATTTTTTTTATTTTTATACTTGCAGGTCAAAAGCAAAACCTGAGGAATCACTGGGATTTAGGGATTCAGACCAGACCTGAGTCTCTCCTGCACTCCAACTGCCTCTAAGACTTGCTAGTTTTGTAGAACAGCCAGATGCGGATACAGGTATGGGACCTGTTATTCAGAATGCACAGGACCTGGAGTTTTCTGTATACCTTCAATTGAATAGAAAATCACATAAATGTTAAAACCGATAGGCTGGTTTTGCTTCCAATAAGGATTCATTATATTTTAGTTGGGATCAGGTACAAGGTACAATTTTATTATTACAGAGAAAAAGGAAATCTCCTTTTTAAAAATTTGGATTTTTTGGTCTATGGGAGATGGCCTTTCCGTAATTCAGAACTTTCTGGGTTTCCGGATAAAGGATCCAATACCCGTTCTTTAATAAAAAAAAAAAAAAATCTAAATTTTATTCTAATTGTTTTGCTCAATTCTAATCACATGAAGGCTTATACTGTAATTTCCATGATGTAAAGTCAATGATTGGCCAAGTTTAGTACGACCAACTGATGTATATTTATTATGGGCCATCGATTTGGGACAGCTCTTATTGTCTACTTGCTACCAGCTACAAACAGTACATGTATATTATATACTCTAAATTACATATTCTAGGTTATTGGTACCAAAAATTTTATTAATTTTTCTGTAACTACTTTTTGGATCCCGCCACATATTAACACAACGCCATAGGCAATTTTAAACAGGGAGGAAACTATTGGCCAGTTATATGTTGAACCGACATGGCCTCATATTAGGGGTTGTTCAAAGGTTTTAATAGGCAAATGTTCACAGATATGGAGCAGTTACAGTTTTTCTACACTAGGCTATAAATGCTCTATATATACACAAGACTGAATCCCAGATCGCAGTGCTCCTCCTCAGGAAAAAGAAAACCTGCAGGTGATTAAATCCAATGTCAGCAAGTGATCCAATTGTAACAAAGGAGCAAATATATTTACAGCAACAAAACATTGATAAGCCAAAGGCAACAGGATGTTCCCCATTGATTGTAATTGAATTTCTGTAAATATTCAGCAATGATTGCTTCCACCCAAGGTGGATCAGGGAAACACTCACTCTTGCAGTAATGAGAAAGTGGGCTAGAAAGAGTTAATGGTCTCAGAGTTGGACTGGGGTGCCAGAGCCCACCAGACTTGCCCCCCCCCCCCAAGGCCCCTTAAGTTCCCAGCAGGGTCTGGCACGGTTTTTTTTCCCTGGTGTCCTGTCAACCTAGTCAGACCGTGAATAATCTTTGCATGCTGATACGATTATAAATGTGATATATGACTGGGCTGGAACATTTCGCATGATAAAAACAATTTGGTGAGTCCCATTGGCACGTGGACCATTGAGTTGTACATATGGAAGCTTGAGATCAAAAGAAGCACAGAAAGGACAATAAAGAGCCATTATACCTTAAAAATAAATAAGTGACATTTTCCTTTTGATGTTTAGGAAAGGTTGACGAGATCAATATTGTTTCAGTATTGACACAGCCTTTCTCATCCCCTCCCATTGTCCATCTGTTGTGTTGTAATGAACCACTAAGACACGAGGAGAGCTGGGGGCTAAAATTAAAGTTGAGAGAACTCCACAGGTTTTCTTACAGCCTTTAAGGAGATCATAAAACCATGGTGGAAACCAGAAGGGAAATGGTCAGGGAAATCTATTTTTAGTCTATGGACACACAGGCATCAGCCCCTGCTCCATTGATTTGAATCCAATCAGCCCGTGTGTGGTCACACGCAGCGGAGATCAGTATTTCTGCTGATCTGGTAGGTTTAAAAACCCATAGGATCTTGGACTGCATCTGTTCATTGATACAGCCCTGTGATCAGACCGACCGTATTCTTTTCATTATGATCTGATCGTTGGGCCCCAGAGCCTGATAGCACATTACATGTGTATGGCCACCATTTGTCAGTGTAAAAGGGCATTAAAAATGAATTTCATGGTACAATCGTTTCTTGTGTTTAACCCAACTCTATAAACCCAATGCTAATGCCTTTGGGTGTAACATGTACTTATGCTAACCTCTAACTGGGGAATTGTGCTTGTTATACAGAGTTTCCACTTTCTCCTAGTTGTATTATTTAGGGGAATGTGTTTTGCACATGCATACTTTTTGTATTTAAGAATTCATCTGTAACTAAGAACTAATCTAGACACATTACAGCATATGGTTTTGGCCTCCTGTGCCAACCCAAGGCAACCAGAGCCCTTTAGCAGTAAAGATCTGTGTATCCAATGATGCTGCAGTAGCTCCCCATCTTCTTTTCTGCTGATTCAATGATTCACATGCTCTGTGCTGCTGTCACTTACTGAGCTTAGGGACTGACCCTCATTATAGATTCACATTACATGGCAGAATAGAAACCAGTTCAGTCTGCTTCAGACCTAATATTTAGCCATATAACTTCAGCTACTATCAGAGATGTAACCTTGCTTTCTGCTAATGTGTGGACTACTTCTGATGCCCCCTAAGCCTAGCTTCTCAACAGCAGCGCAGAGCTTACTGAGCATGTGAGTGTCAAAAACAAATTATGGTTTTAAATTAATCTTTTAGGTCTGTAAAATAATGGCTGATGTGACAGTCAAGCTATTTTCTACATGAAAAGCAGTTGCACACACACTATATATCTATAGCTGCTGAACAGGACCCATTCAGGCACTACCAGAGCTATAGTGCTGAATTAATTCAAGGGGTTCTTCACCTTTGAATGAAATTTTAGAATGATGTACAAAGTAAAATTCTAAGACATTATGCAACAGATTTTATTTTTTTATTTGTCTTTGCGTTCTTTAGCAGTTCTCTGAATGGTGGGTAGGGTTTTTTTTTTTTTTTACCGTTAGGGTTCAATTCTCCTTTAAAGATAAAGCACCACTTTAAACTGCTTTTCTGCAGCCTGCACAGTTGGTTTGCAGTTGGCCTTTTTCTGGAGTTATCAACACAGAGTTATTATGCATCTTTTTGTTTTGATAGAATATAGGTCACAGTATGAATAGTTGCTTGTCATAGCAAGTCACCATTTATGGAACTACACAGATCGGCTAGATAATGGAAGCCAGTGTTGACCACTCCCTATTTTTAAACCACACCCACTTTAAACCACACCACAAGACCATGTCCACATTAAGGGGCACATTTACTAAGGGTCGACGTGAAATTTCAGATTAAAACAATTTGAATTTCTAAGTAATTTTGGCTACAACTATCGAATAGCACAAAATTTTAATTGAAAAATTTTTTAATTTTGGACGTACGGACTCTTTTAAAAAATAAAAAAAAAATCAAATTTGACACTTCGCCACCTTAAAGCTGCTGGATTGCTATTTTAGCCTATGGGGGACCTCCTGGAGCCTTTAAGGTGCGTTTTTGAAGATTTTTTAAATTAGAAGGATTTTTTTCAAAAATTGTTCGAATCATTTGAACGAAAATGCCCTTTAAAAAGAATTCGATGGTCGAATTTCGAAAAAAAAATTTTAATTCGAAATTCGACCCTTATCTGCCCCTAATAATGGTAGCACACCAAAAAACTAAATGGATGCAGCTTACTGCAGGGAGATCACTCAATCATATTTGAAAAAAAAAAAAGTTAAGACATACCTGTAAATCCATATACCTTTTCCTCCCCTGTGAATAACACAGAACCTCCCAAGCATTTGGGAAATTATTTCCAAATGCTAACAACCCCAGGACAAATACCAGGCTTAAGTTCCACAGGAAGAGCAGGGCACACACAAGGAGCATAGGGCAGGCAGAGTATGGCACACAGGGAGCATAGGGCAGGCAGA
>CM044438.1:14940995-14970958 GCA_024363595.1 Xenopus borealis
GAACATAGGGAAGGCAGAGTATGACACACACAAAAAGCACAGTGTGGGCAGAGTATGACAGACACAGGGAGCATAGGGCAGCCAGAGTATGGCACACACAGGGAGCATAGGGCAGAGTATGGCACACATAGCATAGTGAAAGCAGAACAGAGCAAGAGACAGGTAAACCTGAATCAGGACCACTCTAAGATCTACTACATAATGTGACAGTGCTGGTTCCCCTCCCTCCAACAGTTACTTTGATGAACAGGTGAACAATGTGGGCAGTTTCAGTCTTGGGCCTCATGTGTGAACAGTACAGGCATTTAGGAGCATGAACAATAGAGGTGTTACAAATGCAGTGGATTACAGTCTAAGGTTTGAGGTTTAAACAATGCAGGGGCCAGTTCATCTCAATAGTGATACCTTTTAAATCGGACACATAAGAAGACACAGCAGGCGGACTTTCATGTGGGGGGCCACACAAGGGGGTACCAGTTGGACAGCTCTGCAATAGAGGATTCAGAGTTCCAAGACCCACCTCATAGCTGCACTGTTCACCTCAAACTAGTTGCTGACTATGGTCATGGTTATGATTATAGTTCAGAAAGCTTTACTAAAAATTAAAGAAGGAAAGGCTTTTTCATTAAGAGCTATATAAATAGACCAGTAAACCCTCAAAGTAATGCTTCTCAGAGTCCTCTGTCAAAAGAAACAAAACATTTCTTACTTCTACTGTGTATACAGTGTTAACAAGGTGCCAAGCCCAGTTGGACTACACTCTTGGGTACTAAAAGAACTCTGTTTTAGACTGGCCTCTATTTCTCTCGCTTTCATCTGGTATGGTACTAATGGATTAGAGGAAAGCGAATATATTTCCTATATTTTAAAAGGGAGTACAACCTCAGCCCATCAATTAAAGGCCAGTAAGACTTGACACCCATCGTTGGCCAATTATTTGAAAGCTTATGAGCAGAAATCAGCATGGCTTTATAAAGGATAGGTCATGCCAGATTTGATTGCTTTTTATGATAAGGTAAGTGAAGATGCTGGACAGAGGTGGAGCAGTAGATGTGATCTATATAGCTTTTGCCAGAGCCTTTGATACAGTGCCTCACAAATGACTGCTTTCTAAACTAAGGTCTGTTGGGCTTAATGAAGTTGTTTGCACACGGATAGGAAACTGGCTACAGGATCGGGTACAGTGGGTGGTTGTTAATGGCACATTCTCTACTTGGGGTAAGGTTCTTTTTGGGGTCCACATATACTTAACTTGTTCATTAATGACATAGGGAAGGTTATTGTAAGTAATGTGGCCATATAGAATATATGTGAAGGTATGGGGGGTGTGTGTGTGTATGCTGGGACATTCTCTATTTGGAGTAAGGTTCTTTTTGGGGTCCACATATACTTAACTTGTTCATTAATGACTTAGGGGAGGGTATTGCAAGTAATGCATTAGTGTTTGCAGATGACAAAACTGTCCAGCCCAATTAATTCCATCCAGGCTGTGGCATCCTTGCAACTGGATTTTGACAAACTGGCAATCTGGGCAGCTAAGTGGCAAATTAGATTCAATGTTGATAACTGTAAAGTAATGCACCTGGGATGTAAAAATAGCCAAGCCACTTATATCCTTAACGGGACTGCACTAGGCAAATAGGTCACAGTGTGAAAATCAAAGATATTATTATCATGTATTTATAATGTGCCAACATGTTTCATAGCTCTGTAAAGTAAATGTGTTTATACAACTAAATCACATGAATTACATGTATTGAAGATATGGAGTTACATGCAGAAAGAGTTTACAATCTAAAGGGAATAATACACAAGGTGTGAGAGTGAGCAAGATCAGCATTAAGTGGGTAAGAGATGTGGTACTATGTGGCATTGCATTGGGTAGTTAAGAGTGGGGGTAGGCTTCTCTAAATAAGTGCGTTTTGAGAGATTTCTTGAAAGCAGAAAGGTTGGGAGAAAGTCAGACAGACCATGGGAGAGAATTCCAGAGGAGGGGTGCAGCCCTTGCAAAGTCTTGAATGAGAGCATGTGAGGAGGTAATGAGAGAAGAGTTGAGTAGCAGGTCAGTAGAGGAGCATAGTAAGCGGTTGGGTGAGTATACAGAGATGAGTTCAGAGATGTAGGGTGGGGCAGAGTTATGAAGTGCTTTGAATGTCAGGGTCATTAATTTTTAATTTATTGAGTTGCTGAGGCGTATAAGCCTCACAGAAGTGTTCATTATGGACTGGAGAGGTGACAGTCTCTGGCAGGGAAGGCCAATTAAAAGAGAATTACAATAGTCTAGACATGATATGACGAGAGAGTGAATAAGAATTTGAGCAGCAACTTGGGTAATAAATTATCGTATTTTGGATATGTTCCTTAGGTGGAAGTGACATGATTTAACAAGTGTCTGGATGTGAGGAGTGAATGACAGGATAGAATCTAGGATAACTCCAAGGCACAAGGCCTGATGAGATAGTTGGATTGTTAGCTATGATGGATACTTCTAGGATGTTATTGGTGTTAGTTGGAGGAAAGAGAACCATTTCCGTTTTAGAGAGGCTTAATTTAAGGTAGCATTGCAACATCCAAGTAGAGAGATAGCAGACAGGCAGGAGGAGACCCGAGTTAGGAGTTGTGGGTTGAGATCAGGAGAGGAGAGATAGATTGAGTATTGTCAGCATAGAGGTGGTAGTGGAAAACATAAGAGTTGATTAATTTGAGGAGGGAGGAGGTACAGAGGGAGAATAATACAGATCCCAGGACAGAGCCTTGAGGAACCTCAACAGAAAGAGGCAGGGGAGAAGATGCTACTCAATTGTAGGAGACACTGAAGGAAACATCAGTGAGATAAGAAGAGAACCAGGCCAGGGCCATGTCATGAAGGCCAAGCAAATGGAGGGACTGGAGGAGGAGAGGGTGATCTACAGTGTCAAATGCAGCTGAGAAATCAAGCAGTATTAGTAATGAGAAATTATTGTTGGCTTTAGCTGTTAAAAGGTCATTAGTTAGTAGGGTCAGGGCAGTTTCAGTGGAGTGTTTTGGCTTAAAACCAGATTGTAAGGGGTACAGCAGGTTATCGTCAGAGAGGAATGATGTTAGTCTGTTGTAAACTAGGCACTCAAGTAGTTTAGAGATGAAAGGTAGCAGAGAGATAGGTCAGAGTGCTCAAGAGAGGGTTTTTTACATAATGTGTGACAAGAGCATGTTTTAGTTGAGAAGGAAACAGTCTAGTTGAGAGTGAGAGAATAAATAGATAAGTAAAGGCTTTGATTAAGACAAGAAATGGTATTGCGGAGAAGTTTTGAAAGAACAGGATCAAGCGGGCAGGTGGTAAGGTGAGAAGCGGCCAAAAAGTTTGGAGACTTTCTCATCAGTGACAGGGTGAAGGAGCACAGGAGAGACTGGGGAGTGTGGAGGGAGGGCGGTGGAAGTTTAAGGGGGTTAAGTAGTGCAATGTCCCTTCTGATAGCATCAATTTTGTTTTATGTTTTCCTATGGTAGCTTGACCACTTAAAATAGAATCTTTGGCTTTCACACTATTTGGCCTAAAATAAATGGGTGAAGCAACTGTATTTTGGGTGTGCGTGTCCTATTTGCTTTCTACTGCGGATGGCAATATCAAGATAGGTATCCAGGGGGCTTCTACACCACCAGGTTATTTTAATCCTGTGTGAGAGAACATCATCTGCACATTATTTAGTTATTAAAGATTTTGGTTGTGAAATGTAAACATTTATTACAGAAATTAGATTTCTGCTGTCTGGTTTTTTAGCATCTGAAGACATTTAAGTAAATTGCCCAGTTTTGTGACCTCATGCATAAGTGACTTTAGTCAGCAGTCACTGTATGGAACTAAACTAATAGCATATCTGTGTGAGCATCTTTCATTCCTTTAAGGTTTAATACAAATGATCAACTCTCAATAACAAAGAGATGCAACTGCTAAAATATGATTAACAAAAGACACATTCTGATGCTTTATCTGCCAAGGACATAAAATATACAGTTCATTGCAAAATTTGTCACAATAGCTGCTTGGAAAACGTTGACATTTTAAAGCACTGCGTATCTTGTCAGCGCTATATAAATAAATGATGGTGACATTTGGTCGTTAGGTGTAGAAAGACATTGCTACCCATGTTGGATTCTTCAGAATATGCACTTACCACACCTAAAACAGGCAGTTTGTATTTGAAGTAGTAGAAATGTAAGCCGTGAAATCAGTGTGCAAGTTTTTTTTTTTTGGGGGGGGGGGGGGGGGGGGGGGGGGGGGTCGACATGCCATGTACTAACCTATGTATATTGGGAATCAAACTTATCTGTAGATCCTTGGTGTTCATATTTAAGGTGATTGAGTATGTACCTAATGACGTGGGAGATGAAATGCTGCAGACTGGAAGATTAAAGGTGATTTTTGGACATGTAATAAAAATGGCCAACTTTAGTATGGCTTTCCAGTCTGGTATTCAAGAGAATATGTACTTTCCAAAAAAATATGGCTTTTCTGAACTTACTTTTTTTGTGGCTTTCCTCCATAAATAATGTGTTGATTTTACAGTCGCTGAAATTACAGAAATGATAGTCCAAAATGAAACTATGCCACATGCTCTATAGTCCCGCACCCCCTCCCACAGCTGCAAGGATTAAAACAGAGTGCAGGGCAAAAATGCCTGTGTGCAGGAGCTCAAAGTCTATAAGTGAATCATGTAAACATTCAATACACAATAAAGTCTGGTTTTGCTTCAAATAAAGATTAATTCTATATTAGTTTGGATCAAATACAAGGTATTGTTTTATTATTACAGAGAAAAGGGAAATCATTTCTAAAAATTTGGATTATTTAAATAAACTGAAGTCTATGGGAGGCCTTTCTGTAATTTAGAGCTTTCTGGATAACAAGTTTCCAGAATCCTATGAAAAATGGACTATTGGGTTTTGACACTTACTCATTGGACACTACTTATATACTTGGTGTGGTGACTGTTTGCTGCCATCCTGCACTGCCTATTTTTATGTGGATATCCAACAACCCTTTGAATGCTGGCCATACATTCCATTTATCAAAAGTATCCATCATAGGAAAATGAGGCAGATTGATCATGAGGCGCAAAAGGAGAAACATATATTATGGATGCACCAAATCCACTATTCTGCAGTTGGCCGAACCCCTGAATCCTTCAAGAAAGATTAGTCTGATTACCAAACTGAATCCTAATTTTCTTATTTAAATTAAGGGTGGGACGTGGAAAACATTTTCTACTTGTTTGTTTTATGACAAAGTCATGCCATTTCCCCCCACCCTTAATTTTAATACACAAATTAGGATTCGATTCAGACAGGCAGAAGGATTGGGCCAAATCCATATCATGCTGAGAAAGGCTAAATCATGGCAGAATCCCGAACTAAATCCTGGATTTGGTGCATCCCTCAAGTATATTGAAACAATCTGGGAAGTTGTGCTTTACTCAATTTATTGTTTTGTTTTATTTTCTAGAAAATGTGGCTACAAAACATCCCAGTAAAGGAGTCATTTTTGCAGTCCTTTTAACCAGACCAAAAGCAGTGTTCAGCAAAGCAGTGTTTTAAGGGCCTCCAATGTTACTCTCATTGAAACGGATTCATATTTAAGTGGAAAAACACTACAGTACAATTCCTCTAAACTGTCCTGTTTTTCACAGGGCAGTCCTGATTTTGACAGCTCAACCCGCAGTCGTGAATTGTTACTGTAATGTCCCAACTTTCTCTATGATCTCCTGCACTGAACAACTATAAAAATATATGTTTTTACAACTTAAATTAGAAGGTAAAGTTAAAACTAAGTAAGCCTCATCAGAAAGGTCCACCTAAATATACAAGTAAACCCTCAAAGTAGTGCTGCTCTGAGTCCTCTCAAAAGAAACACTGCATTTCTTTCCTTCTATTGTGTACACATGGGCTTCTGTGTCAGACTTCCTGCCATCAGCTTAAACTTCCTTGCCCCAGGCAGCAGCAGTTTGTTCCTCTTCCCCCCTCCCTTCTCTACTTTAATCTGAGCCCAGTGAGCAGGAAGAGACTCAGACAGGAAGTGCCATCACACCAAACCAATACTGCAGCTGCTATCCTAAACAAACAGAGCTTCATAGAGCTTTTTACTCAGGTATGGTAAAACAGTCTACAGAATAAATATAGTGTTATAGCTTAAACTATTACAACTAATCTATTGGCAATAAAATGCCTCCACAGATTTCTTTCTCCTTTAACTGGCCTAAGCAAAGAAGCAATAGTAACAATTAAAGATAAACTGGTCTCTTAGGAAACTTGGAATTGCAGGACAATTCACTTTCATTAGCAAAACTGTAATAACAAATTGAACACATTTCTGTGGTTTCTAACAGGCTCCTGACTGGAAAAAAAAAATAATAAAAACAAAAACCAGCTGAAAAGGATAAGTATGTTATTAACGGTTATTTTATAGTAAGGTGGTATATTTAAATACTGTGGTTAAAAATAGCAAAGTTTGGTGTGTTTACAGCAAGTTGTCATAACCTGCTTTACTTTTGCACTTAGTTTTCCTTCAGTTTGAGGGGGTGGGGTTTGATTAGTTGCACCTGAACAGACTGTATAAATAGAACCCCTGGGACTCCAATGGAGCTTGCTCTAGTGTTTACTCTTTAAGTGGGAGCTTGGAGATTCAAACTAAAGGAGTTTCAAACTAAAGGAGTTTCAAACTAAAGGAGTTTCAAGCTAGGTCAAAAGTTTGTTCTAAAACCCTAATTTTTTTTTTTTATTATTCCTCTTTTGATCTGTAACAATGAGCTCTAGCAAGATTTAAGGTCTGACCCAGTGCACAGACTGCCATATGTATGCAGATTTGGAACAACAGATACAAAAGGCTTACCTCTGTGGTAGATTTGAGCAAATTGCCACTTTGGAGGATCGAGTTAGAGCACTAGAGGAACAAATTGCAACACTGCGATCGATTGACAATCTTGAAGAGTGTTGCTCACTGAGCAGGACCTTGCAAGGTCAGATAGTTTGAGGGGAACAAAACAGCAGCAGGATGTTGAGGCAGCTAGCTGGGTGACCGTTAGAAAATCTAAGGTGGGCAAAAGTAATAGAGAGACTGATCCTAGGATTATACATCCCAACAGCTTTGCCAGACTGTGAAGATGATGGGAGTGTGTACTCTGGATTGGCAATTCTAGATGGGGCTGATCTCTCTAACAGCTGGGAGACCAGTTTCTCTAGTAGTGGTAGGGAGGAGAGTCAGCCCTAAACAGATTGTGGTTGTAGGGGATTCAATTATTAGGAAAGCGGATAGGGTAATCTGTCATCTGGATCGCTACAACTGAACAGTTTGCAGTCTACCTGGCGCCAGGGTTCAGCATGAGGTTGATCGAGTAGACAAATTATTGGGTGGGGATGGGCATGACCCAACGGTCTTCATATATATCGGTACTAATGACAAAATAAATTGTAGATGGAAGACGTTAAAGAGTGAGTTCAGGGATGTAGGTTCTACGATTAAGGGAAGGTCTTAATGTAGTTTTCTATGTAGTTTTTTGGAAATTTTACCTGTGCCACGTGCAAGGCAGACAGTGGGAGCTTAATGCGTGGCTCAAGTCTTGGTGTAGGAAGGAAGGGTTTGGGTTCCTAAAGCACTGGGCTGATGTTTCCTTGGGGTACAACCTAAACAGTTGTTACAGATTGCACCTCGATGGAAGGGGGTCCGCTGTGCAAGGGGAAAGAATGGCCAAGAGGTTTGATGTTTAAACTAGGCAAGTGGGGGGTGGGTAAGAGAAAGAATTATGGGGAAGCTAAGGTAGATGGGGTAGTGGGATTAGTAAGGGGTCATGGGGGAGGAGTGAGGGGGGCATACAGTTTACCAGCTAAGGAGGTCCCTCTGTTACAAGGAAAACAGACTTACTAACTTAACATATAATTCTCCTCAAAGTAATGCACATTTAAAAAGTAAAAGTAGTAACCTCCGCTGTATGCTGGCAAATGCACAAAGTTTGTCAGGAAAAATGGGAGACCTAGAATTAATTGCATGCTCTAAAAATTATGATATCATTGGTATCACTGAGACCTGGTGGGATGAAACGTGACTGGATTGTGAATTTAAATGGTTACACCCTTTTTAGGAGGGACAGAGGGATTAGAATAGGGGAGAGGAGTGTGTTTGTATGTAAATCCTGAATTAAAGCCATGCACTAAAGAAATAACCATTGCTGGCACTGAGGGTGTGGAATCCCTCTGGGTAGAGATTTTGACTGGGCAAAAATTTACAAAGAAAATTTTCATCGGTGTATGCTATAAACCACCTCGTATAAGTGACGAGTATGAAGCCCAGCTACTTTTACAAATAGCAGCGGCTTCACAACTAGGTCAAGTTATTATTATGGGTGACGTTGCCAAGACAGATAAAGCAAATAGATTTGTAAATATGCTAAATGAAATCTTTAGCCCACCTTGTTCAAGAACCTACTAGGAATAACACTTTTTTATCTTGTAATAACGAATAATACTGAACTCATCTCTAGCATTTGTTTGGGAGAGCATTTAGGGAATAGTGATCATAACATGGTCTCCTTTGAGATTCTGTTGCAGAGGCAACTCTATAAGGGAGTAACCAAAACATTGAATTTCAGGCGTGCAAACTTTGCCGGTATAAGGGCATCTCTGCAACATATTAAGTGGGAAATGCTTTTCACAGGGTTAAACACTGAACAAAAATGGGAATTCTTTAAAATGCTGCTTAATATACATGTCAGTATATTCCACTTGTAAGGAAGCAACATCATTGCAAAGCAAAACCTTTTTTGTTCAATAGAAGTGTTGGTGTTGAGGTGTGTAAGAAAATATGTGCTTTAAGGCTTTCAAGTTAGCTGGGACAGCCAAATAATTTTTAGGGTACAAGGAGGTCACTAAATCATGCAAAAAAACATTATTTTTAAAAATGGCAATTTTCTACTTAGGATTACTCAATGGCACATAGTACTAAAAAGGTATATTTTTCTAAAAATAGTTTATTTACACAAAGCAGGGTTTTGCATACGAGCTGTTTTATGCAATATAGTTTTTATAGAGACCTACATTGTTTGAGGGGTATAGTTTTATTCCAATGCAGCAACCACACCAGAGTACAAAGGCTTGAGCATGAATACATAGGCTATAGCAATGGTTTAGTTAATTTTAAATTATGAAGCATCTAGTAATTGTGAATACAATTTACTGGAGAGGACAATGAAGATAAAGCACATACACAGGTCAAAGGAGCACAGTACCCTCCGTCAATGCCATTTCAGCTTCATGCAGGCCTTATGAAGTGACAAGGACAGACCATTTTTTTTGTATAAAATTTATAGAGAATGGTAAAAGTTGTTGTGTTGTCCTAGGCTGCCTTAAAGTGGACCCGTCACCCCAAACAAATATTCAAAATCATATTTTATAACATTAGTCAAGCAAAATGAACATTAATTACACTATATAAATTATTTTAATCTTGTTTTCTTCAGTCTGGGAATTCATAATTATAGCAAGCGGGCAGGAGCTTTTTTATGGACACTTATTAAGGCAAGCCTTGCATCATCTCAAAATCTTGTTTGTGCACCAGAATAGGGGAACTTGATGTCTATCCCCATGTCCTGGCTACACAATTAAATGGTTAAGAGAACTGGGGGAATGTGTGGGGAGCAGTGACATCTAGGAAGTGCTGAATGGAAAGTGAAAGTAATTATCTGCCCCACCTCTATGCCTAAGGCATAGATGAGTGGCAGACAATATTTGATTGACAGCGATTTTTAAATGAGCTTAAAGCAGCTATGAACGCTTTAATAAAAATTTGAAATTGGCTTTCATGTTTAATTTGAAAAGGACTTTTATTATACAGAATTTTGTGTTTGGTTGACGGGTCCACTTTAAGGCAGGGATTTTAGTTGTAAAGTATATGCACTCACCACACTAAATTCATGACAAGGGTAATTGAAAAGCTTATAATATAGGATGCATAAAGGAAGCACTGTAGTAATTTCATGCCATAAATTGGAAGAATACTAATGGATATTACTAGATGTAGGGAATGAGTAATTATTTTCCTCTAAGACAAAAATAAAATATCCTAATGAAAAATGTCAGTGTTAGCAGTGCATTGAAAATTGCTGATCCATGCAGTAATTAGCCAATGAAAGCATATAGTATTCAGACAGCTGGAAAAATGTTAGGCTGAGAATGCACAACAGTCTCCAATATACATATTTGTAAGCAATTGATACTCTTGCTTCTCTTGATTTTTTTTTCTTTATTTGTCATAAAAGGCGGAGAATGTGTCTATAAGCCTTATGTGCAGTGGTAGGCCTCAAAGTAAAGTACATTTAAAAAGTAGTAACCCTTTGCTGTATGCGGACAAATGCATGAAGTTTGTCAGGTAAAATGGGAGACCTAGAATTAATTGCATGCTCTAAAAATTATGATATGGTGGGATGAAACATGTGACTGGACTGTGAATTTAAATGGTTACACCCTTTTTAGGAGGGACAGAGGGATTAGAATGGGGGAGAGGAGTGATTTTGTATGTAAAGCCTGAATTAAAGCCATGCAATAAAGAAATAACCATTACGGGCACTATTGAGGGTGTGGAATCCCTCTGGGTAGATATTTTGACTAGGCATAAGGTTACAAAGAAAATTTTCAATGGTGTATGCTATAAACCACCTCGTATAAGTGACTAGTATGAATCCCAGCTACTTTTACAAATAGAAGCGGCTTCTAGGTCATTATTATTATTACGGGTGACTTCAATTGTCCGGACATTGACTGGGGTAAAGGGGTTGCCAAGACAGATAAAGCTAGTAGGTTTGTAAATATGCTAAATGCCAACTTTTTATCCCAGCTCGTTCAAGAACCTACTAGGAATAACTCTCTTTTGGATCTTGTAATAACTAATAATCATAAACTCATCTCTAGCATTTGTGTGGGTGAGCATTTAGGAAATAGTGATCATAACATGGTCTCCTTTGAGATTCTGTTGCAGAGGAAACTCTAGAAGGGAGTAGCTAAAACATAGAATTTCAGGCATGCAAACTGACAGTATAAGGTCATCTCTGCAACAAGGCAAATCCTGGGTTAAACACTGAAGGAAAATGGAAAGTCTTTTAAATGCTGCTTGATAAAAGATACGTTAGTATATTCCGCTTGTAAGCAAGGAACGTTGTTGCAAAGCAAAACTTTTTTGGTTCAATAGAAGTGTTGGTGTTGAGGTGGGTAAGAAAAGACGTGCTTTTAAGGCTTTCAAGTTAGCTGGGACAGCTGAATCATTTATAAGTTACAAGGAGGCCAATAAACCATGCAAAAAAGCTAGCTATCAGGCAAGCTAAAATCGATAAGGATATAGCAGTAAGCAGTAAAAAGAATCCAAAATTATTTTTTAAATATATTAATAGTAAACAGGAAGGGGTAGGCCCTTTATTATCAGAGGGGGTCAGCTGGTTGATGAGAACAAGCAAAGAGCTCAGATTCTGAATGCCTACTTTTCGTCTATCTACACAAATGAGGAACCAGCTAATGAAGGTTTCCTTATCAATAGTCCCAATTCTAAAAAGACATCTAATGATGCATGGTCACACATACTAAAATTCAAAAGAGACTAGAACATGTTAAGATAAACAAAAGTCACGGGCCAGATGGGATTCATCTCAGGGTAATTAAAGAGCTTAGCTCTGTGATTGCCAAACCTCTATACTTAATTTTTCAGGATTCATTGAGGTCTGGCATGGTGCCAAGAGACTGGCGAATTGCTAATGTGGTGCCGCTATTCAAAAAGGGATCCCATTCTAAGCCTCTAAACTATAGGCCAGTAAGTCTAACGTCAGTGGTAGGAAAGCTTTTTGAAGGATTAATAAAGCATAGGATACTGGACTTCATAGCAAATGACAATACTATGAGTTTGTGCCAGCATGGTTTTATGCGTAATAGATCTTGCCAGACTAACTTAATTTCTTTTTATGAGAATGTAAGCAGGGGCCTCGATTCTGGGATGGCAGTGGATGTGATTTATTTAGACTTTGCTAAAGCATTCGATACAGTGCCACACAGAAGGTTACTGGTTAAATTAAGGAATGTTGGCCTGGAACATAGTATTTGTACCTGGATAGAGAACTGGCTAAAGGATAGACTTCAAAGAGTGGTGGTAAATGGAACATTTTCTAATTGGACCAGTGTTAGTGGGGTACTGCAGGGCTCTGTACTGGGTCCCTTGCTTTTCAACTTGTTTATTAATGACCTGGATGTGAATGGGGATGTAAATGAGCTGGAGAGTGTGCAGAGACGTGAACCTAAACTGGTTAGAGGGATGGAAGACTTAAATTATTAGGGGAGACTGTCCAGGTTGGGGTTGTTTTCTCTGGAAAAAAGGCAAATGTGAGGGGACATGATTACACTTTACAAATATATTCGAGGACATGATAGACAAATATCATGGGACCTTTTTACCCATAAAGAGGATCACCGCACCAGAGGCCACCCCTTCAGACTAGAAGAAAAGGACTTTCATTTGAAGCAGCATAGGTAGTTCTCCACAGTCAGGACAGTGAGGTTGTGGAATGCACTGGCGGGTGATGTGATGGCTGATTCTGTTGATGCTTTTAAGAGGGAGTTGGATGATTTTTTGGACAGACATAATATCAAAGGCTATTTTAATACAAAACTCTACAGTTAGTATAGCTATGGGCATATATGGTTTGTGTGAAAGAGTGGAGATGTGTGTGTGTGTGTATACTGGGTTTTTAATTTGGAGGGGTTGAACTTGATAGACTGTATTTTTTCAACCCAATTTAACTACTATGTAACTATGTGGTTAGACATTATTGGGTGGGGCTGGGCCTGACCCAACTGTCTTAGTACATATCGGTATGAATGAATGACAAAATAAAATGGTAGATGGAAGACGTTAAAGAGTGATTTCAGGGATCTAGGCTCTAAGATTAAGGGACAGTCTTCTAATGTAATTTATTCAGAAATTTTGTGTGTGCCATGTGCAAGTTTAGGAAGACAGCAGGAGCTTGGGGAACTAAATGTGTGGCTCAAATCTTGGTGTAGGAAGGGAGGGTTTGGGTTCCTAGAGAACTGGACTGATTTTTCTTTGGGGTACAACCTATACAGTCATGACTGTATGGAAGGGAGTCCACTGTTCTAGGGGAAAGAATGGCCAAGAGGTTGGAGGAGTGTTTAAAATAGGCAGTGGGGGGGGGGGGGGGGGGGGGGGGGGGGGGGGTGAGAAAGTATTATGGGGAAGCTAGGGTAGACAGGGCAGTGGGATTAGTAAGGTATCATGGGGAGGAATGAGGGGGGCATACAGTTAACCAGTTAAGGAGGTTCCTCTGTTACAAGGAAAACAGACTAATACTAATGTAACATATAATTCTCAGCTAATTAATGCAAATTTAAGAAGTAAAAGTAGCAACCCCAGCTGTATGCTGGCAAATGCACAGTTTGTCAGGTAAAATAAGAGACCTAGAATTAATTGCACACTATAAAAATTATAATATAATTGGTATCACCGACACCTGGTGGGATGAAACAGGTCACTGGACTGTGAATTTAAATGGTTAAATTCTTTTTAGGAGGGACAGATGAATTAAAAAGGGGGAGGCGTGTGTTTGTATGTAAAGCCTGAATTAAAGCCATGCACTAAAGAAACAACCATTGCTGGCACTGGTGTATGCTATAAACCATATAAGTGACGAGTAGGAAGTCCAGCTACTCTTACAAATAGAAGCAGCTTCACAACTAGGCCAATAATTATTAAGGGTGACTTCAATTATCCCTACATTGACTGGGGTAATGGGGTTGCCAAGACAGAAAAAGCTAGTAGTTTTGTTAAGTTTTTTATTCCGGCTTGTTAAAGAACCTACTAGGAATAACTCTCTTTTGGATCTTGTGATAACTAAGATCTAAAATACTAAGTTTCAGGCGTGCAAACTGACAGAATAAGGGCATCTCTGCAACATAAGACATTTCTGGGTAAGAAAAGATGTGCTTTTAAGTTAGCTGGGACAGCCAAATCCTTTATAAGGTACAAGGAGGCCAATAAATCATGCAAAAATGCCATCAGGAAAACTAAAATCAACATGGAAAAGGATATTACAATAAGAAGTAAAAAGAATCCAAAAACATTTTTTTAATATGTTAATAGTAAAAAGAGACTGAAAAGTGGAAAGCACCACATTAGCAATTCACCAAAGAGGGATCCCTCTCTGCCTCAAAACTACAGGCCAGTAAGTCAGTGGTAGGAAAAGCTTTTCGAAAGGGTTAATAAAGCATAATATACTGGACTTCATAGCAAATATTATGAGTTTGTACCAGCATGGTTTTATGCGCAATAGATCTTGCCAGACTAAATTAATTTATTTTTATGAGAATGTAGCAGGGACCTAGATTCTGGGATGGCAGTGGATGTGATTTACACTTTGTTAAAGAATTTGATACAGTGCCACACTGAAAGTTACTGTTAATTTAAGGAGTGCTGGCCTGGAACATAGTATTTGTACCTGGATATAGAACTGGCTAAAAGATAGATTACAAAGAGTAGTGGTAAATGGAACATTTTCAAATTGGAACAGTGTGGTTAGTGGTGTACCACAGGGCTCCGTACTGGGCTTTTAAATTTGTTTATTAATGACCTGGATGTGGGCATTGAAAGCACTATTTTTGCAGATGATACAAAATTGTGCAGAACTATAGGTTCCATGAACTGCTTTGCAGAGTGATTTGTCTAAGTTGGCAAACTGGAAAATGAGGTTCAATGTTGATAAATGCAAGGTTATGCACTTTGGCAAAAATAATACAAGTTATACAAGTTATACACTGCATGGCACTGTGTTGGGAGTTTCCTTAAATGAGAAGGATCTTGGGGTTTTTATAGATAACTGCCTTGCATTTACTCAAGGGATGAAATAATTATGCCTCATAGGTAAGGCCTCATATGGAGTACACAGTGCAGTTTTGGACAGTCCTTAAGAGGGATATAAATAGCTGGAGAGAGTGCAGAGACATGCAACTTAACTTGTTAGAGGGATGGGGTTGTTTTCTCTGTAAAAAAGGTTCTTGCTAGGGGACCTGGGGTTTTCCCAGATAACAGAGCTTTCCATAATTTGGATCATTATACCTTAAGACCACTAGAAAATCATGTAAACATTAAATAAACCCAATAAGCTGGTTTTGCTTCAAATAAGGATTAATTATATCTTAGTTTGGATCAAGTACAAGGTACTTTATTACAGAGAAAAAGGAAATTGTTTTTAAAAATGTAGATGGTTATATGAAAATACAATGTATGTATTTGTTGGAAAAATAATAAATAAAAAGAAACAGAAAAATGTTGTATGGAGCTTATGGGCAGACATGTGGAGGTTCAAGGACATTTAGTCGCCCAAAGAAGAGGCGATTTTCCGACGAGGACACTTCGGAAAACAAAGAGCTCAGAGTGCCATTCCACCGTCGATTTAGATTCTAGGCAGTTGCGGGGATTAGTCGCCCAAAGAAGAGGCCAGGCGACTAATTTCCCAGAATTTCCACATGTGCCCTACGAGAGACAGTCAATTCCATAATTTGAAGCTTTCTGGATAATGGGTTTGCAGATAATGGATCTCATTAATGGGTTTGCAGATAATGGATCTCATACCTGTATATATTTAGGCTAATAATTACTATGTGTATTGGCAAAAACAATGTAGACCAGCTTAATCCATATGAAATACATTGGGCTGGCAGAGCTGAACAACCTGGGCATCTATGGGTCAGAACAGAGTGACTTAATATCAGGCAAAAATAGATTTGAAATTAGGTTTTGGTACAAGGTATTCGGTTTAAAAGATGTATTATTATTAACATATTTTCTATAGCGCCAATTTATTTCGTATCGCTGTAAAGTGAATGTGATTATACAATGAATCACATGAATTACATACATAGAACATAAGGAGTTACATACATCACAATAAATATGGAGTTACTGTACATACATCACAATAAATACCGGTACAGGAGGTGAGGAAGGCCCTGTACAGTAAAAGCTAAAGGGAATGATACACAAGGTGTGGGAGTGGGCAAGATCAGAGTAAAGTGGGTGAGAGATGTAGTACTGTAAACGGTATTGCATTGGGTAGTTAACAGTGAGGGTAGGCTACTCTAAAAAAGTGGGTTTTAAGAGATTTCTTGAAAGCTGAAAGATTGGGAGAGAGTCGGACAGACCGTGGGAGAGAATTCCAGGAAGGGTGCAACCCTTGCAAAGTCTTGAATGCGAGCATGTGAGGAGGTAATGAGAGAAGAGTTGAGTATCAGGTCAGTAGAGGAACGTAGTAAGCGGTTGGGTGAGTATATGGAGATTAGTTCAGAGATGTAGAGAGGGACAGAGTTATGAAGTGCTTTGAATGTCAGAGTCATTAATTTGAATTTAATTCTGAAGGGCAGTGGAAGCCAGTGCAGGGATTGGCAAAATGGCATGGCAGAGGAAGAGCGGTTGCTGAGGTGTATAAGCCTAGCAGCAGTGTTTATTATGGACTGCAGAGGTGACAAGTTTCTGGAGGGGAAGGAAAATTAAAAGAGTTACAATAGTCTACACGCGATATGACAAGAGAGTGAATAAGAATTTTGGCAGCATCTTGGGTGATAAAAGATCGTAATTTGGATATGTTCCTTAGGTGAAAGCGACATGACTTAACAAGTGACTGGATATGAGGAGTGAATGTTAGGGCAGAATCTAGGATAACCCCAAGGCACCGGGGTGATAGTGGAATTGTTAACTATGATGGATACTTCCAGGATGTTACTGGTGTTAGTTGGAGGAAAAAGAACCATTTCCGTTTTGGAGAGGATTAGTTTAAGGTAGCGTTGTGACATCCAAGTATTGATAGCAGACAGGCAGGAGGAGACACGAGTTAGGAGTTGCTTGAGATCAGGAGAGGAGCAATAGTATTGTCAGCGTAGAGGTGGTAGTGGAAACCATATGAGCGGATTAATTTGCCGAGGGAGGAAGTATATAGAGAAAATAATAAGGGTCCCAGGACAGAGCCTTGAGGAACCCCGACAGAGAGGTGGGGGGGGGGGGAAGATGCTACTCCATTGTAGGGGACACTGAAGGAACGATTGGCGAGGTAAGAAGAGAACCAGGACAGGGATGTGTCAGAAAGGCCAAGCGAATGGAGGGTCTGGAGGAGAGGGTGATCTACAGTGTCAAATGCAGCTGAGAGATCAAGCAGTATTAGTAGTGAGAAATTTTTGTTGGCTTTAGCTGTTAAAAGGTCATTAGTTAGACGGGTCAGAGCAGTTTCAGTGGAGTGTTATTGTCAGAGAGGAATGAGGTTAATCGGTTGTAGACTAGGCACTCTACTAGTTTAGAGATGAAAGGTAGCAGAGAGATAGGTCGGAGGTTGTAAAGATTGGAGGGGTCAAGAGAGGGTTTTTGCAGAATGGGGGTGACAAGAGCATGTTTCAGACGGGAATAGTCCAGTTGAGAGCGAGAGATTAAATAGATGAGTTAAGGTTGATTAGACAAGGGTTGGTATTGCGGAGAAGTTTTGAAGGACTAGGATCAAGCAGGCAGGTGGTAAGGTGAGAGGAGGCCATAAGTTTTGAGACTTCCTCATCAGTAACAGGGGTGAAGGAGCACAGGAGAGAGTGGGGAGTGTGGGAGGAGTGGGTGGAAGCCTAGGGGGGTTGAGTAGTGTAATGTCCCCTCTGATAGTGTCCATTTTGTTTTTGAAGTGCTCAGCAATGTCTTGAGCAGAGACAGATGTGCATGGAGAGGGTGGAGAAGAGGAAAGGAGAGTGTTAAAGGTGGAGAATAGTTGTGCCAGTTTTTTGGAAAGGGAGTTAATGAGTGAAGTAAAGTATGTTTTTTTTGGCTTGGGAACGGCTGGTGTTATAGGAGCGCAGGGCAGATTTGTAGCTCCAAAAGTCTGATTCTGAGCGGGATTTGCGCCAGCGACACTCAAGTTGCACGTCTTTGGAGTGCTTTAGTATGAGCGGTGTGCCAAGGTTGAGGTGGTTTGGGTCTAGCACGTTTAGTTTGTACAGGAGCAAGCTCATTAAGGGCAGTGGTGAGTGTGCTATAGTAGACTGAGGTAGCCACATTAGGACAAGAGATGACGGAGATATTAGAGTTTAGAGAGTCAAAGGAAGAAGAGAGACGCGACACATCCAGAGCTTGCAAGTCACGGTAGGTACGTGTTTGGGGGATTAGCAGGGATTGAGGAGGGAGTAAGAGAGAGTTGAAATGTGAGCATATTGTGATCAGAGAGGGGAAATGGTGATTTAGCAAATTTGGTGGTTGAACAGAGTCTGGTAAATAGGAGATCCAGGGTGTTACCATTGGTGTGAGGGGGGAGTCTGAGCACAAGGATAAGCCTAGGGAGGATGTTAAAGAAAGGAGTTTAGAGATGGAAGGGCTGTTAATGTTAACAGGTATATTAAAGTCACCTAATAGGATGAATGAGGTGTTAGATGAAAGAAAGTAAGGAAGCCAGGTAGCAAAGTTGTCCATAAATTGTGCAGTTGGTCCAGGTGGTCGATATATGACAGCAATGCTGAGTGAAAAAGGAGAAAAGAACCTGATGCAGTGAACATCAAATGAGGAGAATGATAAGGCAGGAACAGGTGGAAGAATTTTAAAAGTACAGCGGGGAGAGAGAAGCAAGCCTACCCCACCCCCAGGTAGGCTGCTTAATACCCTTACTGGGACAATTCAAGGACTACAGAAAGGAGTGCTGATTAGTAAATCAGATTGCTTGGTGCCCAGCGCTGAAGGCAACAGCAACCTCCAATCAATGTAGAAATGGAAACTCGCTGGCACACAAGATGCTGTTGCTGGTTAAACCACGCACTTCTGCAATGAAAATTTAGCATGGTTTAACCAGCAACAGCATCTTGTGTGCCAACGTGTTTCCATTTCTATAATTCAAGGACTACAACATACCTGCATATTAAATAAAAGGCAAGTTTGCTCAGGAAAAATAACCTATAACAACCTATTTTTATCCACAATGTAACACATGCTAAGGGAATGATGAACTTTATGCATGTGCGCACAAGGAAGAAAATGACTATGTTTATGGGTGGGCTGTTAGAAAGGCTAAGAAACACAAATAGTTTTTTCAAAGTCTGGATACTAAATTAAAAGCAAGAGTAAAACCAGTTTGGTCAAGTGTGTGTAAGGCAAAAATAATATGCAATTAATGTATATGAGGAGCCAAGCCAAAGAGGGTGACACTTGCCACTTAAATGTGCAGGGCCAATAAATAAGAGGATTGTGTCAAATGTGTGCAGGGGGTAGAGAAAGAATGGATGGGGTTCATGTGTGCAGTACAGTAAAAAGAGCGTTTAAGGGACATGTGTGTGCAGGCCTGAACAAAAGAGGTTAGGTGGCATTTATGTGCATGCTAGAGAAAGGAGGGGTGGTGTACATAGAAGGGGTATGTGTATATATGCAGGGTAGTGATAGGAGGAATAGGGTACCTGTATGTGCCAGAGAAAGAAGGGGTGGTATGTATTTGTGTGTATATGCAGAGAATACAGGAGCATGCAGGGTGTGTGCCGGGTAGAGAATGACAGATGGGTGCGCCTGTCTACTAAGTAGAGAAAGGAGGATTGTGGTGCATGTTTATGTGCAGAGAGAAAAGGTCGTAATGGAGTGCATGAATGATAAATATGCATGTGTAGGGCAGAGAAACAGACGTTTGGAGTGTGTGTGCGCGCGCAGGACAGAAAAAGAAGGGATAGGGTACATACTAAGTATGGGTAGTGAAAGTGATGGCATATCTTTTTTCCCCAAATATATATCTTTAAAATCCTAGAGTTTTAGGCACCGTATATTGGCAAATGATTGTTGACCAGGACATAACTACAGTGGAAGCATGCTGGTAAAGTCAAAAGCTATAGGGGGCTCCATGAGCTAATTACTAATTAATGAGCTTTTCAAAATGTATAAGTTGGGGGCCCTAAAATTAATTTGCTGTGGAGCCCAGTAACATCTAGTTACACCACAGTTTAATATAGAAACAGCTTCCAAAACAGCCAATTAGCAACATCAAATTGTTTCCTATGAATGGCAGCTCAGCTGTTTGCTTACATCAGCCCTGTGTCCCATACAAGAAACCTACTGTAAACCAAGTGAAATGAGGGACCTTTACCCCACCCAGCTGAACAGTTGGTTATACACTACACTGAGTAGCCAGCATGAATTTTATGTAGTGTGCTGGACAGAATGCAGTGAAGGTGACAGAATGAGCCAACAGCTGAATAAGCAGGATACCAAAATGGAACTTCTTTTGCTATATTAAGGTGGCCACACAACCTTGCAAAACTTGTGGATCTTTCAGTGTATGGCTAGTCTCTATTCAAAGCACAAGGAGTATAGAAATTTATTAGGCACACAGTGAATATTCTTCCTAACCTCAGACTCCTCTCTGCTGAAAACACACTGACCCAGGTTGTCCAGTATTCTTTTCAGCCAAACACATCTATCTTGGTCTTGCCCCAGCAATCATTTGTGGCTGCTCAGGGCTGTGCACATGTGCAGTAAAATCACACAGCCCAACAGGTCAGGACTGATATTCAAAATAGGCCATCAAATTTCAAAAACAGAGGCACAAACAACCCCAACAGGTCCAATGAACAGAATCTACAGATGCCAGGGCAGGGCTACAAGCCCAGCAACAAGAATGCATGCATGGCAGAGAAAGAAAATAAGGGCTGCGCTATTGCTTGCATTATGTAGGGAGGGATGTGGTGGATGGCTGCAAGCAGGTCTGGACTTAAGGGTGTATTTATATTAATGCAGCTGAGGGCCTGTGCATAATTTTTCCGGTTTTTGTTTTTAAATCCCATCACCCAACACCAAGGATTTCCATAGGGAATCTGAAGAAATCACACAGAAGTGATGTCACGTGCTCAGCATGCTAATGTCACCTATGCACCATACTCCATGGGACATCATGTACACAATGCGCTGATATCACAAGTGAGCAGTAAGGGGCATGAAGTTCCAGTACCTAGGGTGGCATCAGACCTAAATACCGGCCCTTTCTGGACTGGGAGTAAAAACAGGCCCTGGTATTCCAAGTACAAAGAGGCCCAAATAGCCCTCCATCAGTCCACTATATAGTGATGGTCTATCAAGGTCTGGATCGAGAATGAAATTAGGCCCTGGTATTTTAGGTACAGAGATGCCCATAAATCCCCCCCACCAGCCCAATAGTGACTGAACATTTACAGTAGCCCCTATGACATTTGCCATAACCCACAGATTGCCAATCCAGGCCAGATATCTGTGGAACTTTACAGCAACCCCTCTGGCATTTGCCAGAACCCACATATTACTGGTCTGGGCAAGATGTCCGTGGGACCTTACAGCAGCCCCTCTGGCATTTGCCAGAACACACAGATTACCAGTCCTGGCTGTATGTAGGGTATTGTGGGGTGCAGGCCCAGACTGGCCATTTGTGGGTTAGGGCAAATGCCAGATGGGCTGCTATAAGGTCCCATAGAAAGTCAGTATTTAGTGGGCTGGTGGGGGCTGTTTGGGCCTCTATGTGGGCTGATGGGCCTCTTGTGTACCTGAAATGCCAGGGCCTATTTTAATTCTCAGTCCAGTCCTGGTGGGGTGTACATGTGCAGTGCTGTTAAAAATACTATGGGTGCAAAAATGTGTGCCAGGCCAAGAAAGGAGAAACAAAGAGCTCATGTGTGGGTATAGGGCTGAGAATAGGAGGTGCACAGGGTGGAGATAGTAAGTATGAGGTGCACATGTGCTTAGAAAGAAGGATGAGTTGTATGTGTGTAGGGCTCTAAAAGAAGCGATTGGGTGAATGGATGTAAAAGTATATGTTAGGGTAAGAGAATGGATGGGGTATGCATGTGCATCCTTGAGGCAAGTGATAACTAAAGTGCTGAAGCACAAGATACATTAAATAACTGGGTACATGGGGTTTTGCAGGGCTGTGAGAAGGATTTGTACATTTAATGCTTGTATGTGCTTGACTGGAGACTGGAATTTACTGAATTCAAACTGAACCACCACCAAATCTCTTGAAGTTAAAATTATTTTATTACATATTTTCAGGACATTACAGCAACATTTCAGGCCTTAATTTACCTTTTAATCAAGCAGGGACTGGATTTACACAATGGTTTAGCTGTAGACCAGCTAAAGCCAAACCTTAATTCAGGCTAAAATAAAATTTAATCTTATACATACTAGGATGGTTCAAACGTATCCACACACACACACCTTTAAAAGTACACAATTCTGTTTTAGCAATAGGAACAGACAGAGTAGTTCGAATAGCAACCTTTTATATAACGCAGACATTCCAGGAACTTCAGAATAATCTGCAGTTTGTCAGATGGGAAACATGAGTAGTAGCCTTAACCTGATCTGACCAAGTAGTGTTGTGTGATAAAGGTTGCTATTAAAATCTAGGAACCATGGCACATGGGCTTAAGTTTACATTTGCAGGCTATTAACTGACATGCAATTACACAAACACTTTTGATAGTCACATGGGGGGGGGGGTGCTGCTTCAAACACCACTTTTTTGGGGGTGATTTAAAAAAAAATTTGTGGCTAAATGCAATCATTCACTGATAATGAACAGCATAAACTACAGATTAAACGTGTGGTCAAAATGGCAAGAGAACAAAGACTTTACTATAAATGGAAGAACATGAAAAATGTAGTGCATCAATGGAGAGAAGAATTGACAATCAATATCTAGGGCTTAAAGGAAGTTAATGAGAACATGCATTTTATCCTAAAATCAAATCCTCAAATGAAATACAAAAAGATTAAAAGTTGAATTTTCAAAAATGTTTCCTATGTGGTTTCAGAAGCTTCTAAGCTGCAGCTCTACTTCTAAGTGGCATCAAGTGTGGGGTTGAGAAATTCGACATATTTTTGGAAGTTCAAATGATGGGCTTTGCAGTGAGAAAATGGATGTCATTTTAGATGTTTTTTGATACATAGCTAAGGCATGGCTTTGTTGGATGAGTAGTTTTGCCTAAATTATCATAATTTAATATCCAAAAGTTGGATATATTCATACCGATCTTGATATTTTTGGAACTCTGGAGTTGGAGTCGCCAAAAGTGTACGGACGCCAACTCCTAATAAATTTAAATATAAGCACTGAATAGAATCCAAAATTTAAGGGAAAAAACGGCTACCACGACCAGTCTCCAAGTGGTCACGGACTCCCCAGAGCACAAGCCCCCAGTCCACAAGGGCACATGGACAAACTTTCAAAAAGATTAAGCTCCAAAGAGTCCCATTAGAAATGTTTAAAAAATTTCAATATTTATTCATCATATAAATCAGTAAAAAAACCAGATTGAAGAGCTTCTATGAAAGAGGATATGCCAGAAGCAATTTAACAAATTGGTTAATTTTGGATTGTATTTAAAGCAACATTATACCCACGAATACAAACAAATACGCAACAGATAATTTACATCAGATGAAGTGGAATATTAAAGAATCTTGTCAAACTGGAATATATATTTAAGTAAATATTGCCCTTTTACATCTCTTGCCTTGAACCACCATTTCATGATGGTCTGTGTGCTGCCTCAGAGATCACCTGACCAGAAATATTGAAGCTCTAAACAGGAAGAAGTGTGGAAGCAAAAGACAGAACTCTGTCTGTTAATTGGTTCATGTGACCCAACATGTATGGTTTGTTTGTGTGCACAGTGACTAGTAGGAACCTAGGGGGTACCCTTGTTTTTAAAATGTTTCTATCGAGGAGTGGAGAGAGTTGGGAAGTGGTGGCAACAACCCACATATCTATATAATCTATGGCTTGAAATTAATACCACTGCATTACATTGACTAGCATTCCCCTGATAAGTTTTACCTAAATATTTAAACAGCCCTATTGTTCTGCATCACTGCTTGGGTCACTACTATACTGTATACCTACATTACAGATTTTAACTTTTTTTCCTATTTTTGAACACTCTGCACGGAACCATTGAGGTCGCCTGGAAAAATAAATGTTCTAGCCAATGTAACCAAATAAAGTGTTAAGTTAAAAAAAAAGAAAAAAGGATGAATATAGTTTGCAGCACTGCATCTCAGACCAACACTTTTACCCTAATAACTATATACAATTTGGGGGCTAATAAGTTGATAAGCGACCATATCACGTCAAGGTAAACCCCACACGGTGGTCCCTAACTTATTAGCTCTGGTCATTGTATAAAGGTCTAGTGCCTCTCTGCATAGTAGCATTAATGGAGGTAAAAGTCTGCTGAACCTTGGTTTCAATCAAAAGGCTAGATCATCCCCCCACCACTAGCTTGCTGCTTTTAAGAGAGTGATTGCCCAAACCAACCCCCCCCCCTTTTTTTTTTTTTTTTAAACAATGTAAAGATAATAAAGGCAAAGTAATATTATGTGTACAAGTGCACAATGTGAAATTAAGTATATAAAAATATAAATTTGAATATGAAACAACCCAAGTTGGGTGTAATAATAAGTATAATAAAAATAATTGAATCCAAAAGTGTACCTGGAGCAGTTAAAAGCACAGCGCCACCATTAGTTTAAAGCGGTGGTTATGGGGTGCTATTAGAAAACCACATATGAAGCTAAGCCACAGCTTCAGGCTTTAATACTACATACCCTAATAACTAGCCAAAATAAAATAATACAGCTTTGAGGTGTATTAGAATTCCTAACTATTTGTTAGCCAACATCATCTTGAATCAGAAATAAAGTGGAATTTTGCTAAAATGGACTTCTGGGTGTCCTAGGTGACATGTTGCAGCATGGTCAGTTTTTCTCTCATGCAAAACAATTACAGGAGAAACTGAAGGGAACCATAGCTAGTGTAAGAGTTTTTCATGCAGAGTCAGAGGCCAGCTTAAACCTGTTTTTAGTAACGGCAAGACCATAAATAATGGTACAGGAGGTGAGGAAAGCCCTGTACAGAAAAAGCTAAAGGGAATGATACACAAGGTATGGGAGTGGGCAAGATCAGAGTAAAGTGGGTGAGAGATGTAGTACTGTAAGTGATATTGCATTGGGTAGTTAACAGTGAGGGTAGGCTTCTCTAAAAAAAAGTGGGTTTTAAGAGATTTCTTGAAAGATGAAAGATTGGGAGAAAGTCGGACAGACCGTGGGAGAGAATTCCAGAGGAGGGGTGCAGCCCTTGCAAAGTCTTGAATGCGAGCATGTGAGGAGGTAATGAGAGAAGAGTTGAGTAGCAGGTCAGTAGAGGAGCTTAGTAAGCGGTTGGGTGAGTATATGGAGATTAGTTCAGAGATGTAGGGAGGGGCAGCGTTATGAAGTGCTTTGAATGTCAGGGTCAGTAATTTGAATTTAATTCTGAAGGGCAGTGGAAAACTAGAGCAGAAACCTTTATTGAGCTACAGAAATTTATTGCAATTGTTCTTTTTTTCCTTTCCATTTAATGGTGGTTATTGCAATTATATCTATACTTCATTAAAAGCCGTGCAGGAATGGCAACAATACTATGGTCATTCTTGAGGTGCACCACATCTCTCAAATTACAATGGTAAATATAAATTATACGAGGAATACAAGTTACATACTGCTCACATTCTGCTGTAACTAAACTCATCCCCATGCTTGTAATTATTGTCTCACTATGGACATAGCTAAATCCTGTATTATTATTATCATGTATTTCTATTGCGCCAACATATTTCGTAGTTTCCACTGCTTGAATAATTGCCATATTGCCATAAGCAATAGCCTAGCTGATAGGGGAATTGTAACACTGAACAGGATCACAGAAAAAAAAAAAAAAAACATCCTGGTCACTATATGTTGTCACTGCCTGCATACTGACTTCAATACTCTGTGTGGGTCCTTTAAGAGGAGCACTTCAAGGAGTAACAAAATGGCAGGTGCAGACCAAATGTTCTAATCTAGAGGAAACGACAACAGTCCAGGGATAAAAGATTTGGTCAACCATGTGTTGTAAGATAGTACAAACTGGTTAACATGCCTCAATATATGTATATCCAATAAGCAGGGTCAATAGAAACGTTTGGCCCATGTGAGAAACATGGTATGCATGTGATTTGACTAGGAATACAGATTATTGCCATGTTTAAATTTGGATAAGTAGGCTGCACAGCGTTAGCCAGGAAAGGGGTGCATTTTATAGTTCAACATAAAGGTCACCTTGACCAGGAGAGCCAATGTAATTAGAGGGATCATCCTGCCACTTAATTCGGTTGCGATTCAGGAAGACAAGCCAGAATGTATAACCGTAAGGGCTTTCACACACTGACGTTTCAACTCATGCTCCACACGTGTTTGAATTACTATATGGCAGCACAGAAGCCAGTGCAACTAGCATCAAAATCTAATAACCAACCCTGTAACATCAGCTTATATTACAGACAAACTTCATTTTCTGCTTGATAATTAGTGACGACCCCTAAGCTTAGCTTCTCAACAGCTGCTCAGAGCCCACTGAGCATGTGAGTGTCAGACACTTTCCAAGATGGTGACTCCCTGTGACAAGGTTGAAGTCCTGGATCATTTCTGCTATTGAGAAGCTGAAACTTTAGGGTAGTGCAACAAGTTCAGTGTATAAAATATGGCATTTTTCACATATTAATTTTAAGGGTTTAGTTCTCCTTTAAGAGCCCAAATTCTAGCTGGGGTAAATGGATTTGCTCCTGTTCTAGATATTAAACATATTCAGTCTAAAATCTCTAGCTGGCAGAAATGCGGGATGAACATAACATCTTTGACAAAACAAAAATGATACATCCAGCTGGTAAATTTTAGTCTTATGAGATGTGAAGGTTTTTCCAAACGCTGAACCACAAAAAGGAGTCTGAACTGAAATAGGTTGGTGCTTCACATAAACAAAAACTTCTACAAAATAAGGCATGTTTATTATAGGCTGAACAAACATTCATTTATATTGAGTTGTAGAGGTTTCCTCTAGTGATTTGCTTTCAATGGTCTGTTTTACCCCTCGATAAATATGCCACTAAGAATAATGAATTTTCCCAATATTCTTATATCTTGTTGCATTTGTTCCATGGCAGGTGGTTTTATTTATTTATCTATTTATTATTATTAAGAAGAAAGAATGAGACATATACTACATCAAGGATTTTAGAGCTGATGGGTTTAGTGGAGTATTTGTTGCTTATTTATTATATAATTATTATATTAATTCCACCCTTAAAGTGATAGACACTGAAAAAAAAAAAAGAATTTTAACATATGAATGTACATTACATGTTACCTATAGGTCATGGTGATCATTTTTTGCGGAGAGCTTTGTTTTTGTATAGAATTGTTAGTTGGATTTCCTAAGCCTGACTATGACTTTGCCAACCCAACAGTCCCATCAGTCTGTTAGTTACAGTTTCTAATGATAACAGATGCCTGCTGCACACATATGGCAGCCCCCCTCATACAGGTTATGTAAAAGCATCATACAAATACTCTATGGCAAATTTAGAAGTAGCTTTCAGTAGCCAGTTATTATAATAGATGTAAAAAAAGAGTTTAATTTCAGGTGTCAGTAGCTCTTTAAATGTTACCTATTTGTCATGGTGATCATTTTTTGCGGAGAGTTTGTTTTTGTAGAATTGTTAGTTCCTAAGCCTGACTCTCTGACTTTGACAACCTGGCTGTCCCATCTCAGCCTGTAAGTTACAGTTTCTAATGATAACAGATGCCGGGTGCACAAATATGGCAGCCCCCTCATACAGGAACATGGGGGATCAGACAGATAATGTAAAAGCATCATGCAAATATGTTATGGCAAAGTTAGAAGTAGCTTTTAAAGGCAATATTATAATAGATGTAAAAAAAAAAAATGTAATTTAAAGTTTAATTTCAGGTGTCAGTAGGTGGCCATAGACGGTACAATTACGATCTTTCTGGGAAAAGATCATTTGTTTCAATACACACATGTACAGCTTAATAGACAGATATACAGGTAGAAACAATAGAATTCTACCTGTATCTGACAATTCAACACTAACAATGGGTGATATTAAGGGTACCTTCAAAGGCACCCGATCAAAATTTGCTGCCCAGGCTACTGGCCAATATCAAAGTCTTCTGCCAATATTGGTTGGCCCGTACACACACCAAATATTGTAGGGAAAAAAATTTAATACGATATTATCTGCGTCTATGGTCACCTCAAGAGTAATGATGTACGTGACTGTGTCGACATTTACCCAAGAACCCCATGCCATAGTTGTTACAGAGTATCACCACAGGCAAAACAAAAGGTAAAAACACCAGTTATTCAGCAAAATTACATACTGTGAAAGTTTTTACTGCAATTCTCAAGACCCATAATGGAAAGTATTTTTCTGGTGTTTTTATTTGACAAAAAAACAAAAACCCTATTTTGTTTCACTGCCCTAAAAGATCAACCATTTAATATGAGGAGTGCATTCCAGATATGTATAGAGAAATTAAGTACTCTAGATTCACTACATTGGGGCGCTTAACACCAAAGATCCAATATTCACAAAACAGATTAAGGCTGATGCTACACAGGGCGGAATCTCAGCCTGATGAAAAACACAGGCTAAGAAATCAGTCACTGGGCTGGAACAGACAGATTCTTGGCATCACCCTAAGGCTTGTCAATTTAAAAGGATACAGTCTTGGGGGAAAAAAATGTCTCAAAACCGCAAACATTGTTTTATATTTAATTTTGAAACCTGACATGGGGCTAGACATACTTTCAGTTTCCCAGGTGCCCCCAGTCATGTGACTTGTACTCTGATAAACTTCAGTCACTCTTTACTGTTGCACTGCAAGTTGAAGTGATATCACCCCCTCCTTTTCCCCCTGGCAGCTTAATAAAAGAACAATGGGAAGGTAACCAGATAACAGCTCCCTGACACAAGATAACAGCTGCCTGGTAGATCTAAGATTTCAGGGAGATTAGTTGCCTGGAGACTAATTGCCGCGTCTTTGAGGCGACTTATCTCCCTGAATGGCTTGCTCCTATCTCGCACCCGCTAGTGCTAGTCGCCTGCGCCTATTCACACAAGGTGATAAGTTTTTAAAAGTCGCTCGGCGACTTTGAAAAATGCATCGCCACATGTGAATAGGCGCAGGCTACTTTAGCGCTAGCGGGTACGAGATAGGAGCAAGCCATTCAGGGAGATTAGTCGCCAGGCGACAAATTGCCCTGAATCTTCGTGTCTGGCCTTACCCTTAAACCCATGTCCCACTGTGATACATACTGTAGACTTGCAGAGCAGTAGCAGTTTTTTGGCTGCTTAACTTAAAGGGTAGAAAGAAGCAGGAGAGGACTGTAAATAATTTCTTTAAAAAAAAAAAAAAAGCTATAAAATATGAAGGTCAAAAAGGATGGCACATCCAGTAACTTTAAAGTTGAAAAAAAGCGAAGTACTTCTTTTTAGGTTGCAGTCTTCGCATGTACACACTAGCTAAAATTATAATCATGTGTTAAACTAAAAAAACAGGCTACCTAACTTCTACAGTTTGTTATAAAACATTTATCCACTACTCGCAATTTACTGGACCCTACAAAGCAACGGTTGCACTAAACCTTATTGCAATACAAAGCATACATTTGCACGGCAGGTCAAATAGAGTCAACTTGGGTAAACCATAGACACTATGGAGAAGGTTATGTCAGAAATAAAAGGTATCTGTTTTTCTTGAATGTGGAGCACTCGTGACTAACAAGAGGCTATTAAAATTTAAGAACATTATTAGGATTATATAACACTGCAAACATCTATATTTGCATATATGTTTCTGTATCCTTCTTTCCAATTTACTGGCTGAAACATGCATCCAAAATATACCAATTTTTATTTTGTACACCCATCACACCTTCCTATCAGGGAAACATGCACATGACTTGCTTTGACAACAAGCTGCACACAAATCACAGCTAGAAAACTACTGTTAGGTTGAAAATTATAAACAGAATTATAGCCCCCCCCCC
>CM044438.1:14983124-15017542 GCA_024363595.1 Xenopus borealis
ATGAACATTATATATATATATATATATATATATATATATATAAATAAATATATAGAATAATATATGTCCTTGGTACACAAGGGCTTACATAGGGGCGTAACTACCGGGGGAGCAGGGGGTGCAACTGGGCCAGGCCCCCCGCAGGGTCCCCCGGCAGTCTCGCACCACTGCAGCCGGCTGGAATCGGACAAGGGGGGGGTCAGCTGCACGGCACGCACCAGGGCCTGCCCGCACCTAGTTCCGTTACTGGGCTTACATTGGATCACAGCACAGCACAATAAGGCTGTTGGGGTGAGGACTGCATGAATAAGCATTCCTCTTCCTGATGGGATTTTTCAACCTGACCTAATAATATCTGCCCGCCTTTCAGCCAGATTGCAGTTGGTGAGGCCCATTGGAGGGTCCCATACATGGGCCAATAAGCATTTATCTGCCCATGTATAGTTGCCTTTACTTTAGAAAGCAGAAGGATAAAAATGCTGTTTCATTCTAAATGTTCACAATCTTCACCACAAAATCAGATAAAATTCAGATTAAAAAAAAATATATTCTCTGATAAAGGAGCTTTGGTAATGAAATATCTCTCACAGGGTGGCGCTCACTTGCTTTACCGCATTGCGTAATTCTGCAGGATCTGCAAGTCTGGAGATACAAAGAAGCTTTAGCAAAGCTGAACTGTGCTTGTCACCATAATCTGAATAACATATCAATCTGCCCAGCAGATCAGCTGTGAAAGCATGCTGTCCTTATCTTGTGTCTATAGCCAACTGCCTTGCTACCCTAATAAAATAGCAAATCTATATAAAAAAATAAATACATATTATGGCTGGCCAGATTTCAGTAGCTTTTAACCTGACACGTTCTAGGGAAAAATAGACCAAGCACCACTGAAGGGGAGCAGACCCCGGGGGCAGTGCTTCCTGCAGTTTTGGAAGAGGAACTTATGCAAGAGGCCTACAAGGGACATAGGGGTTCCTTGTATAGGATAGGGGAACTCTCAAAGGGGAACGCCCACCTTTATAAAGATGAATACAAATCATAGAGGTAATAAAGAGGCAGTTTCCTTTAACAAAACTTGTTTTCAACTGACCTAACCAAATAAAGACTTATTCTTATTCTTTACCATGTTTCTGTAAGTTTTAAAAATGATTTAGTTATAGTTATGCCAGAGGGGGCTGATGTAAGTTGCCATAGACAGTCACTATTTTTTGGGTTGGCGGGGGGAGGGGGGGATGTTTTCGCCTCTATGTACCTGAAATGCCAGGGCCTATTTTGATTCTTAGTCAAGACCTGGTTGACACTAAGAAACTCTGGAATTAAGCTGTCCATACAGGGCAGATTTAACCTGCTGCTTCAGCACTTTCAGATCAAAGAGTCATCTTTTATATTTATATAAAATTGGGTCCTCCCAGACAGATAACTGGCAGATAATCAGCCACATTTTGTTGGGTTCAGTGGTGTAACTAGAGTGTGCCAGCCGCCCCCCCTGCAAAAAACATCTTCAGAGGGGCCTAGCACACTCTAATCTCCATCCTATCAGCCCTCCCACCCACTTTCCACCCCTCTCCACTTGCACCCACCTTCCCTGCCACAGGTAAGAAAGTGGCTGGGGAGGGGGCTTTTTCTTGTTAGCAATAGAGCAAGCTGACCCCTTAGAGGAGAGGTCTGCTTCCTTCATAGTTATGCTACTGGTTGGGTTGAAAATCCCATTGGGTCCTCTACTTGGACTGCATATGCATCTGTTATCAGGGCTGCCATAATAAAATCACGGGGCCCTCTGTGTCTTTAGCAGCATGGACAGGCCCTGATCCGCCAGGCCCAGGAAAATAGTCATCCCTTTGGTCTACAACTGTTGCTATACTACAACTCCCAGAATGTGCTTACTCCTTGTAATATCCTGATGAATTCTGGAAATTGTAGGCACCTATCATAGCAAAAGTGTTAGATGGGGACTAAGAGCTCACACTTCAGCTGGGTGAAACAATACTTTTTTTTGGCAGGAAAAACTTTGCTCCATCATTGCATTTAAAGTTAGGCAGGAAAACAATTTCAGTTTCACTAAATAAGAACCCCCTTTCTGTAGGGCTCTCAGATATATATCATAAAGTCATTTTAAGGCCTGTGCAAGACTAAGGAATTCATAATGGCAAGTAAGTAAGACATGTACAGGCAGGATCTTTGCTCACATTACGCAAGTTGTTTTCAAAGCCGAAGCCTGTGGAAAATTCCATCTTGGCTGAATTCCTCTGCTGCCTTCTCTCTCTCTCCCCCACCAGCCCCACCTCCAACTTTCACTGCAGCAAAAACAGGAAGATCAGATTACAATGCGACTCCTGCTAAAGGCAAACATGGGGGTGGGTGAGCTAAAAAAGCTGTTTATGCGGAAAGGAAGTGGTTTGAACAGAATGTAAAGAGTAGAATTAAAGAAGGATTAGTTATCTGCATTTTTATGATAGAATGGAAATACCTATTGTTCCACGACACCCCAATTTCCCCAATAATATTTGTGCCTTGGTTCAGCTATAATATCATTATCTGGTACAGATTCACAGAGCAATGTGTTATTCCATGAGACACATTTTAGGGTAGGGACAGACAGGGAGAAGGAAATTCGGGTAGATTGTCGCCTGCTAAAAACGCCAGGCGACAGAATCTCCCCGAATCACCCTGTCTGTCCCTACCCTTAATCCTTCATCGTATGAGCATCACCATTTTTTCAAATGACCAAGGTCACACATATGTCTAAAACCTATGAACTTCATATCTCTCTTCAAAAGGTGGCCATACCCGGTCAGATTTAAGGTGGCCATACCCGGTCAGATTTAAGGTGGCCATAGACGTAAAGATTTTTAAAATATCTTTTAGTTATCGCAAGACCAAGCATATCTTGAAAGATCATTTAAATGTATGATTTGTCCATCAACTAAAAAGATAATTTCAAGCAACATCGTCAAGTTGAAGCTAGGAAAACTGTGGGCTCTGCAAACAACTATACAACTGATAGATATTTTTAACCTGACCAATCTATTTTCTGATCAATGCTGGAAGGAAAATCATTAGATGCACAATCTTTCGGTGCCTGCTAACTAGGGATGCACTGAATCCACTATTTGGGATTTGGCCAAATCCCCAAATCCTTTGTGAAAGATTCAGCCGAATACCGAGCCGAATCAGAATCCTAACTAGCATATGCAAATTAGGATTGGGAAAGGAAAAAGTGTTAACATTTTTTTTTCACTTCCTTGTTTTGTGATGAAAAGTCGTGATTTCTCTCCCTGCAGCAAATTTAAATATGCAAATTAGGATTCAAATTCAGTTTGGCTGGACACAAGGATTTGGCCAAATCCAAATTCTGCTGATAAAGGCAGAACCCTGGATTCGGTGCATCCCTACTACTAACCTCATGATAATTTGACTGACTTGTTGGATCGCACAGGAATTGACCAATTTGGAGAAAACATCTAAACATCTATGGCCGATTTGGCCAATTCAGTCAGCTGCTTTTTGGGCCCTGTATGGGGCCCTGCGACAGCCCCATATCTGCCCAAGAATCGGACAGATGTTGATCAGAAAGGTTTGAAAATCCCATTGCAGCAAGGGCCAAACGATCAGATCACTCACCTTGGGTTGTTCATCTTGAACACATTTTTTTTCCAGATCTCTGGTTTTCAGATTGTTCACTGGAGACTTTTTACAATTGCTTCCCTTGCTTTTTTTACTGGTCTTCCAAAATCGAAGTTTAAAGTTCCTATCTTTGGCATTTTAGTCTGGCAGCTCAGTGATCCAGGTGCAGATTCTGAACTGTTACAATTTGCTGCATTAGTGGATACATTTCTCAGCAAGTATCTGTAGAATATTAGCAACTATTGTATCAATTCAAACAGCTGAAGCTCAGACATTCTGTTCAGCAAGGACAAAGATAAGAAATGTATCAACTAAGGCTAAGGCCAGACGGGGAGATTCGGGGGATATCTGTCGCCTGGCGACTTCTCACCCCCGAATCTCCCCAAATAGCTAGGCACCGCTGCCCATCGGCGAGACTTAAAGTTGCCTGCGCTTGTTCACACGGAGCGGCGTGATTTTTAAAGTCGCTCAAAATTGCCTGGCGAGACAATTTTGAGCGACTTTAAAAATCGCGCAGCTCCGTGTGAACAAGCGCAGGCGAATTTAAGTCTCGCCGGTGCGCAGCGGTGCCTAGCTATTATTTGTTCTACATTTGTACTGAAGAAAAAAGCTAAATACAGACATCTAGTGGTATTCCTGTACATGACAGTTAATATATGTAATGCACACATTCAAGGAAGCACTTCGCAAAAGCTGTAGGTTTCAAGTTTTTGTGCACAGTTTACAGGGAACCATTTATAGTTTACGTTTCAGTTTTTTTTTTGCTTTCACATACACAAACATTTAGATGGTTATTTACTAAAATAATCCTCAAATTTTACCAGAAACAAAATCTACCTAACTCCCATCCACAAATTTGTCTAATTTACGAATAATTAAACTCGAAAAAAAAAATACGTTTTAAATACCTAAAATTTTTCAAGTTTAAAGACAAAATTAAAATTTTAGCACATTTTGTTTAATGGAAACCAGCATCAAACACGTGAAATCATGAAGGCAAAAAACATCTTCAAATGGGAGAGACCTCTGGCATTGACTTTTACATGCAAGGGTATGTCAGGAGTCCAGAAAGTCATTGACCTTTTATACACACCCACTAATTACAAGCAAAGAGATCAGAGGTGAAGATGGTTACCTTTAATAGCCATTCTAACCCTTTTGTGCCAAGTTGTGTGCATGTTATCAGGCCAAAGCACCAGGGTATGTAAACTTTTGATCAGGGTCATTTGGGGAGTTTGTGTAGTGATTATGATTTAAAAAGTATAAACACAGTTGTTTGACAATGAATGGCTTCAGCCAACCACTAACCATGAGTGAAAGAAAAGTTTTTGTGTTATCATTCATATTCTCTGAAAAATGGTTAAGAAATCATAAATTCTGCCAGGGTGTGTGAACTTATGAGCACAACTGTATAAGTGTATTCCATGTGATATACTGTAGATTCTATCACCACAGAAGTACAGGAGTAGTACCCAGCTAGCAATGTACTTCCTGTGCTCTATTGTTTTTTTTTTCACTGGGGGGATTAGACATGGGTGGATTTTAAGGCTTGAGGAGGCTGAAGTTGATACTTTATTTATACTGCCAGGTTTTGTGGGGATTTCTAAACATAAAAAAAAAAGACAGGGGATTTTAGCCAGAAATTACACACTTCCAGGGTTGGACTAGGGGGTCAGGGCCCACTGGGGCTGCCACATCAATGAGCCGCACCCAACAAGGTCCCCCTTCCCTAGTCCCAAACTCCCCTCTGTCCCTCTCCCACCCTCCTCATGGCATGCACCTACTGGTCATCTTTATGCAATCGGGCGGTGGTCAGGCGTGGAGGGAGAGGAGGTCAGGCTCTGTGTAGCGGGTATGGGCTGGAGGGGCCCACCTGGTTTTTTCCAGTGTCCCGCTGGCGGAGTCCGATTCTGCATACCTCAGTGCTTTCTGTCCAAGATCATCCCAGTGTTTGGTACTGTACATGCTATGTGCTATTGCTTAAACACATGAGGAGGTTGTGCAGTGTATATCATTCTATCACCTATCTGTCGATAAACTACTCCATTAAGAGTGGATGTGAAGAATGAAGAAAATGTCAGTTTGTAGTAAATTCTCTTTTATTGGTCAAAATGCTGTTAGTACAAATGATGTAGTATAAAAATATAAATATTGATGTTACGCTTTTAAACAACAGGCATTTTGTGAAGGCACGTACAGTCTATCCAGCAAAGGCACTGGAAAGGCAAGTGTTTACAAAACATAGAACACACAAATGTTACAAAAACACCCTATTAAGGTGGCCATACAAGGGCCGATAATGCTGCCGACAGACTGCATTATGGGTGTGTGGGGCCCTCCGACGGGCTTACCCGATGGATATCTGGCCGAAAGCCAGATGTCAATCGGAAGGGACTAAAAATCCCATAGGATTGCAGCAGCATCTGCTCATTGATGCGGTCCTGCGATCTGACCGCCCATACCGTCTCTGTTGTGAGGGCCCGCGATCGTATCACCCATATCGGGGAGAGGTCCGCTCGTTTGGTGACATTGCCTAATGAGCGGATCTCACCGAGTATGACCACCTTTAGTGACTGCAGCCAAAGGGCAGAGCAGTGGACAGCACAATTTCATAGTGGTCATACAAGATTTGTAGGAATATTGAAATACAAGAAATCAGGATTTGCATTAGTTTTGTTTCTGAATATCTGCAAAAATTAAAAGAAAACATTTTAACGTGCATTAAATTATGCAGGAATTTATGAGATAAATATACGGGCGAACTATGGAACTATGGAGTCCACTATTTTTGGATTCAGCCAAACCCCCGAATCCATTGCGAAAGATTCGTCTGAACACCAAACTGAATCCGAACCCTAATTTGCATATGCAAATTAGTGAGAGGAAGGGCAAAAGCCAGCCATGCGCGGCAAAAAATGTTTTTACCTTGTTTTGTGACGAAGAGTCACATGATTTTAAGGATTCGGATTTGGTTCGACCAGGCACAAGGATTCAGCCAAATCCGAATCCTGCTGAAAATGGCCTAATACCGATCTGAATCCTGGATTCGGCGAATCCCTAGGGCAAATGTATTGTATAGATGAGAAAACTGTACCAGTGCAATAACCCAGTGCGATAACTCAAAACAACCAGATATTCTCAAAACTTTTCAGATTGATCAAAGGTAATTGCTGATTGGTTGATATAGATAACTGCACTCATTATGTATATAATTTTAATATCTGGTGGTAAATAAGCACTGCTAGGTATGATCGAGTACCTGAAGGTTAATAAAGACCCACATAGTAATCAGTGGATAGGCATGACAGCTCCAACTTGTTTACAAATAATGCCATCTGAGTGGGACTAAAAAAAATTGAAAATAAACTGACTGGAAAGAGAGCTAAGGGTGGCAGTAGTGGCAGACAGGGATATAATAATATCTGAATATCTAATAATATCTGAATATGCTTCTCCACTTGATCACTGGTGCTATGACCAACATATCGTTAAGTAGCCCAAAGTTTCCTCCAGAGGCAATTTCGGGCGATTTAGCAATATGTTGGTCATATCACCAGTGATTTCAATTATTTAAAATGGAGAGGCATTTTCGGGAGATTTGTCCCCCACAGTCACGCATAAGGCGACAGAATCTCCCTGTCTGTCCCAGCCCTAAATTGTCTCAGGTGACAAATCTCCCCATCTGCCACTGCTCTTAGCTCTCTTCCCTGTCAATAAAGTTTATTTTCCATTTTTTTTTTTGTCCCATTCAGATGGGATTATTCATCTATTTATTTTTTTTATCTATTTTACCAGTAAAGTAAAAGTCATCTTTACATTTTAATTTCCAAATATTGTTTACATTCCAGTTCAGTTGAACCAAATTATATCACAGTAGAGAATGGAACTTATTCTATGTGAGATCATTTTGTAATATTCACATGTGATAACAGACTCACCTGTTGTTCCTGTGTGACTGATGCCCTAAGAAACCCAATGTTAAAGAATAACATTGGCTGGCTATCAGAAATCTCTGTAATGCCAGTCTTGGGCATTTACATTCAATACAAATGAAATTCAAGGAAAGTGGAAATATACTAGATTGATGCCCCTTTGTGCCAAAAGGAGAACTAAAAACAGTGCAACTGTAAGTAAAATTAGGCAAAATATTGTTTTATGTAGTCAATCAACCTGCAACCTCCCAGTTTCTTTAACAAGCATACTGTTGCTGTTCAACAGCTAGTTTGCAGGTTGGGTATCCTTGGTACATCGTTTTAGCAAGGTTGAGAAAATCATGTATTTAGTTTTGTGAGCATGTGGTAAATTTCATAAGAGATTAAACAATAAAATGCTTGCTTCAGATTTTACTAAATAAGTGCAGCAGTTTCTTAATCATGCTGGCAATGAAGAGCATGTCTTCATGCTTGTCCAATATGGATAAGGAACTTTTGTGTTAGAAGACTATATGCCAACAGGACAACAATATCCAGTGGAGATATGTAATTTCTCCCAACAATCATACATCCCTACTAATGGGCACCACTAGAAATAAGTAAAAGGACCTATAATTTGGCTATAAAGTGGAGTGTCTTACTGTCACTAAGGACCAAGTAAGTGTAGAAATGCAACTTAGGACAACTTAATTGATTTACTTGGTCCGTTGATAATGTCCTTGAAAGATATTGGTGAGTTCTGGTATCTTTGGTTGAGCATTGGATTCCTTCCAGACAAGGGTCAACTTTCTGTTGGTGTTTGAGATGGCTGCACAGCTGAGTAGTTGTGTGTATTTTGGCGGGTAAAAAATGAAGTAGTTCTTTTGGGCTTCACACGTGTAATTTTAGCACCTGCAAGAAAACCACAAAGGAGTTTAATCAGGTAAAGACAAAAAAGATAGACAGCCTTTAGATTGGCTGTGCTCTGGTCATCTGTTGGTATTCACAGAATTTTGTGTGTAACAAATGTCACTGATGAGACCAGACTTTTTTTTTACTTACCGTCTTCAACATAATCTATAGTGGTGAGGTGTTTCATACGGTTACAAAGGACACTCTCTTGTCTTCTCAGTTTAGAGCGCTTCTCAGAAATTTGAGAATTTCCAGGTGTGGAGTCTGAAACTGGAGACTCAGTTGACTGGCTGAGCTCTATGCAGTATTCAATTAGTCCATTCATTAGCTCTGCCTGGAATAAAGAAATGATCAGTTGTTCAAAATTAATTTAAAATGCCTTGGTTTGCTTTGAGGCTATGTCTGATGAATTTCATGTATACAAATGGGACCAAAACATTCTGTTTTTCAAAAAAAAAAAAAAAAAACCCCACAGAAATTTCAGACCCAGCCAACTATTGATTACCTATGGATATGCAAAACTTATATGAAAGGCAATTTGAAGCATTGAAATTGCCTTAAATAGATCTGTATATTCTCATTTCTATTCTTACCTAAGTAGATTTATAAACTTTTTTTTTATAACAGATAGCTTTCAGTTTTTTTAACTGCATTTAATATAAACAGCATGTTGTGCTTTATGGCCAAGAGAGTCTGCTTAATTTTATAGTTTACAAAATCACCTGCTTTGAATAAATTTTCAGCAACTTGTTCACTTGTGTCCCTTCACTGTCACCATCAAACTCCAGCCACAGGATATGTTCATCCTCCTCAGGGTATGTGTGATCCCAGGATAACTCATGGAATGTCAGACTTATCAACACATGCTGCACAAAATTAAATATGGAGATGTTAATGCATGCCCTGCTCCATTGGGCTCCATTGTTGTCAATGGAGTCCTCACCCAGAGAGGGTATCAGTTATTAGCCAAACAGTCATCAAGGTTCTGCCTACTAAACTGTAAAAGTAGAATGGGGACCCAAGACATGTATTTCCTTACCAGCGGTGTGGCCTGCAGAAGGCCTCAAGTGGAGGTTATGGTAGTTATGCCACTAGTATTAGGTTTAATACAGTCTTTGGCCGAAGGCTCATTCTTTTATAATCACCTAAATCCCTTTATTTCTACATGAAGGATATGTGCCAAAGGCAGTTATTTTGTTTGTGATGGAACCAGTTGTGTCAAATGTAATAGTTTCAGATAAATATAATTAAATATTTATTGGGCAAACCCGCTGTCTCACACAGTAGAAACTGCACCCAGATCCACACACTACAACTCTAAATCATATACAAAAATGTGTGCAGTCTCATACTGAAAAAACATTTATTTGTGCAAACACAGAAAAATAGCCACTCCCTCCTGACGCGTTTCGCGCTATTGGGCGCTTCATCAGAGGAGCTCCTCTGATGAAGCGCCCAATAGCGCGAAACGCGTCAGGAGGGAGTGGCTAACACAGGTAGGCAGACAGAGGGGTAGCACTGCACTGTGGTTTTTGTCTAAAAAGATGTGTTTGTGAATGTATTTTTCTGTGTTTGCACAAATAAATGTTTTTTCAGTATGAGACTGCACACATTTTTGTATATGATTTAGAGTGTCAAATGTAATACCTCTGTTAGAAAAGGGAGGCCCCCCTAAAATATATATTCAATCTGTAGACAGATGTTGAGAGGGGGATAGTGAAGATAAACTTGATTATTTCAGACATGGTACCACAGTCTATGCCTCTATCTGTGATGCACCTAGGTGGAGATCATTGCAAACTAGATCAACAGCCTGTGTGCCATCTTCTAGGAGAGCACTGTTCCCCCTTACGATGAAAAATGGCAATCTTACAGGAAACTACTTAGTTACACCGGTGACTTGCAAAGTGTTGTGTGTACAGTTTTCTATTCAAGTGTAATAGTCTGAACTGTGGTGTAGAAACATTCTATTACAAAGATTCAACATCTTTTACAGAAAAATTATGGATGCAATCCTTGACCTATACCATTGAAACAACAGTACTAATGTATTGGGACTAATAATGCAAAGTTCAAACTCAAGAACAGGTACCTTTTCTTTTCTGTCAATAACAGACACTCCCTCAAGATTAATAGCCACTGACACAGCCTTCCGGCCACTCCTGTTCAGGAATCCTTGAGCAGGCTTATCAACAACTCCCTGAAAAAAGGCACATCTGAAAAATACACAAAATATATTTAAAAATTGGTTATTTGCACAGACATGCATTTATCTCATATTATTTTTCCTGTGTTAGAATTTTTGCTCAAATCCATAATATTTTTTGGGGGGGGATTTATGTTTCTGTATTTGGAGGCAATTTCATTTTGTGTATACTGCATTGGAAAAAACTTTTTTCCCCAAAATGCATCAGTTAATAGTGCTACTTCAGCAGACTTCTGCACTGAAATCCAGTTCTCAAAAGAGCTAATATTCAATTTTAAAATCGGACATGGGGCTAGACATATTGTCAGTTTCCCAGCTGTCCCCAGTCATGTGACTTGTGCCTGCACTTTAGGATGGAATGACTTTTTGGCAGGCTGTTATTTCTCCTGCTTAATGCATCTGAGTCTCAGTGGGACTTGGTTTTTACTATTGAGTTATATTTGATCTACCAGAGAGCTGCTATCTGGTTACCTTGCCATTGTTCTTAGGCTGCTGGGGGGGGGGGGGGTGATATCACTCCAACTTGCAGTACAGCAGTTAAAAGTTACTAAAGTTTTATCAGAGCACAAGTCACATGACTGGGGGGCAGCTGGGAAACTGACAATAGATCAGATTCAAAAATTGAATAATAAAAAATCAGTTTGTTCTTTTTAAAAATGAATTTCAATTAAGAATTCTGCTGGAGCAGCACTATTAACTGATGCCTTTAAAGGGAAACTGTCATGGGAAAAGATGTTTTTTTTTAAAATGCATCAGTTAATAGTGCTGCTCCAGTAGACTTCAGCACTGAAATCAATTTCTCAAAAGAGCAAACAGATTTTTTAATATTCAGTTTTGAAATCTGACATGGGGCTAGCCATTTTGTCAGTTTCCCAGCTGCCCCGGTCATGTGACTTGTGCCAGCACTTCAGGAGAGAACTTCTTTTTGGCAGGCTGTTGTTTTTCCTTCTCAATGTAACTGAATAGAACGCAGTGGGACATGGGTTTTTACTATTGAGTGCTGTTCTTAGATCTACCAGGCAGCTGTTATCTTGTGTTAGGGAGCTGTTATCTGGTTACCTTCTCATTGTTCTCTTTTGTTAGGCTGCTGGGTGGGGGAAAGGGAGGGGGCAATATCACTCCAACTTGCAGTACAGCTATAAAGAGTGATTGAAGTTTATCAGAGCACAAGTCACATGACCAGGGGCAGCTGGGAAATTGACAAAATGTCTAGCCCCATGTCAGATTTCAAAATGAAATATTAAAAAATGTCTTTGCTCTTTTGCTAAATGGATTTCAGTGCAGGATTCTTCTGGAACAGCACTATTAAGTGATGCATTTAAAAAAAAAAATTTTTTCCCATGACAGGATCCGTTTAAAAAAAAAAACAAATTTTCCCATTACAGTATCCCTTTTAAAGGTAATTTAGTATGGCATGCATTATGTGAAGAAGGCAAGATTTTTTTCATAAATGCAAGGCCTTGGTGGAAAAAGTATTTTTAGCACATTCTAATGCTTGATTTTCTGTTCTACTAAAGGTGACCATACCCTGGTAGATACTTATGGGTATCTGACTATACTGTGGCCAATGGACACCTTTTGATTGTTCCATTTGTTAAGGCAAAAGCCAAACAAATATCAGCAGGAGCTACAGAACCTCTTTACTTTCTCCTCCGACAATCTTCTAACCTGCCTGATTACCAAACTGACAGATATCCATCGTACATAGATATCGATCAGGATCAGTGGACCAACATACACATACCAACAATCATATGTAACTGCTTTCTACAACATTATTTGTACTTTTACCAATTCCTTTACTAGTTTCAATCATTCCATAAATATACACCCCTCTTTTTTTAATCAAACACATTCTGTCAGGGATAATAGTGTTACAAGTCATTTGTGATACAAACCCATAGTATGGGAGTTCGTGGCATTTTTTCAGATATTCTTTGTAGTGGTTTTTCATGGCCTGTTCCTCTGTGCATGCACTGGATTCTTTCACTTCTTTGTATGTATTCAGCAGAGTCTGCTCAAAACTTGCCTGGCGCCCTCCCCTGTTTTTGAAAGTGGTAAATAAGCCTCCATTCCTCTTCTTGCATAGATAGGGGGGGAACAAGGTGTCTAGCTTGGGTCTGGATGGAAAACAAAAAAAAAAACTTTTTTTTATTAAAAACATAGATTAACTGTAAAACTATGCTCAGAATGCAAATATAACATGAAGGAATACCCCAACACTTGGACACTCACTTAAAGGGGCAGTATACACCTATATACACCCTTTATCAGTATGAGCACAATTAATAGGACTAGGTGCTGAAATGTATTCTGCCTTTAAAGGAATAGTAACACCAAAAAATCAAAGTGTTTTAAGTAATGAAGATATCAGTTGCCCTGCACTGGTACAACTGATCTGCCTGCTTCATATACTTCACACTATAGCTCATATAAACAAGCTGGTGAGTAGCAATGGCGGAAATAGACAAAAGGCTATATGGCACAGGATAAATAATGGGTAACATAACATTATGTTTGACAGAGCTTTTCTTGAGCCTTTTCTCTTTTGAATAGCTGCCCCCATGGCTATACAGCAGCTTATTTACATAAACACAGCAGTTTTGCTAGTGCAGGGCAACAATGCATTATATTTTTATTACTTTTAAACAATGTTATTTTTTGATGTTACTGGTCCTTTAAAGTACTAATGGGATTATTTTCTCTCTGAACCCCTTCTGCCCCATCAGATCAGTCCAATATCTCCAGTCTCAAGATGGTTATATTGCTGTAAATGTACTAGTTTGGCAACTGAAAGGTACTTTAAATGAATTGCCAGGTTCAGATGGAAAATTTGAAAGTGAACTTTTTTGATTATTGCAAGAAATAACAAAATCCACTGAAAGTAAAAAAGTAGGCAAAAAATGTGTATGGTTTACAGTTCATGTTCAAAGCATGGTATACTGCCACTTTAAGAGTTATAATGCCAAAATGCCACTTCAACTTCACCACACCTTCAGTGTTTTGGGTTTACATTGCCTTACCTTAAAGTAGCAGGAGAGTGCTCATTCTGATTGTATGGGCCCAGCTCTAGCCTGCAGGCCAGGCCACCCAACAGCTCGCAGTCCTCTACATCACATGGGTACCTCCCTTCTAAGACATTGTATTTTGCTTCCTCATAGAGCAGATACAAGATACGTTCATGAGAAATCTGTAACAGAGGGAAACAATAAACAACATAGCATCACTGTACAAAGATTATCATTTCAATTGGTATATTCTCTCTAAAAAACTAATACACAGGGCTATTAGGAAAACTCATTTATAATGAGTATATAGGTAGCCAAGATCAGCATAGGTGGTGCCTCCTTCAGCCGTTAGATAGGTGTATGTGACACAGGCTGCAAACAGAAAAATGTTTTCGGTTTTCTTCTTTTTTGTAGGATCATTTTCCTGAATCAGCCTGGAAGTCTGGATTTACACAGTGGGTGCCCCTAGGCCCACTGCCCCCATAACATGCCCTTTATTTGCAAATTTTCATCATCAAGAACAGAAGAATGGGGTTTGGTGCATGGGAAATTTAAAAAACGTTTGTATCTCCTGTGTATGCCCAGTGTTTCTGAACCAATGTGGGTGTGGCTGGGCAGCATGTCGCCCCCTAAAATCCTGCCACCCTAGGCCTGGACATAGGTGGCCTTTCCACAAATCCGGGCCTGGACAAACGCATTCTCTTGCGTATGTTTTGCATGAGTAGAAAGGTAGGATTGCTCAAATGAACAGTGTGAAAGATTCTATAAATCATAAACGTAGAAAATGTGTTTGTCAGCTTTTAAAGGGGCAGTGACCCAATTTTTAAAATACAAGCTTAAAAATGGAACATATATATATATATTTAAAAACGTATGTATATTTTTCATGTCTTGCACTAAACAAGAAAATCTAAATCTTGTCAACAAGCAAAATTAATCAGCAACAGCCAGACACTGATTTTAGTTGAAGTTACATTTGCAAATAATTGTAAGCCACTGAATATTTTTAATGAAGGCATACTGAAAATTTGTTTAGACTTAGTTTTTTCCACTGTGCAAAAGTTTTTGGGCAGTGATCCCCTTTAAAAGGGACTATCAACCCAAGTAATTAAAATTATTCTTTTTTCAGAACAAGTTATTAAACACGATATTCATTTTATATATTAACATTTGATTCCACCCATAATAAGTTAGCACAGTGACTAAGACCAACGTCTGTTATACCAAATGATTGAAATACAAAGATAGCAAGCACACTGTGTGGGGTGAGGCATGAAGCTGGGTTGGAAAGAAGAGCTTAAACTGCGATGAGTCACTGTAGGAATCAGCTATTTAGGGACTGCAAAGTCATTATGCTGTGAATCAGCAGCTACTCACGTCACATTTATTGTGGTAGAAATCCTACTGAGCCTGCCCTTTCAGATCTACTAACTTTGAACACCAAACACATATACTTTCTATATTTAACCTGTGTCTCTGCCAAACAACTATTTGTTCATAGCACATTTAGACAACACATTCATTAAAATATATGCTAATTCCTGACAATTGCCCAAATTAAGTTCCATTATTAGATCTGTACCACCATGTTTCATGCATTGTGTTGTGCGTGTGCAGTATTGCATTTTCCCAGGAATCCTTTGTGCTAGCTCAGAAGATAGTCGATCTTCTGGATTCACTATACTCAGCATGCAGTTGTGAAACAGCATGGCGCTGTGATGGAAAGCACCCATGTTAGCAAAGATATTCACTGGGCGGTGCCAAACAAATTGGCTTTAGTAAATTGCACTTTCCACATGCTTCTCGTTCTATTTCCAGACCCACCTGAAGTTCCCGTGCCTTAGGTAAGAATATATTTCTCCGTAACTGCAGATATGGTTCATCTACGATACAAAAAAGAAAAATGTAAAACAGCATATAATAGATAATGCATTGATTTTATCAGATGTACTCCACTAATGAGGGGTTTTACTGAACAGTTATGTCCCATGTGGCTCCCCTTCAAGTCGCTGACCAACACAGAGTTAGAGAACTGAATAGCAGGAAGTAATGTCACTCCAGCCTTCATAGACATTTTTTGCTAATTAACTATATTAGAAAGATTTTTTATTTTTCACAGCCTATCTATTTAGCCAGTTTTTATATTTACACTGAACTGTTCCTTTAATAAACCAATAAACAGAGTTCTGTCTTTTGCTTCCACACTTCTTCCTGTTACCATTAGAGCTGTAGTATTTCTGGTCAGGTGATCTCTGAGGCAGCACAGAGACCATCACGATATGATGGTTCAATATCTACTCATATATACACAAGCTTGGAAAGTTTAATATGCCACTTAATATGATATAAACTGTTGCTTAGTAATTCATTTTCGGAGAATAATTTACTTGTTCAGAACAAGAATACGGTTATACACATATTGATGATGGGCCAGTTCTACCAAAAGCCAACTGCTAGCCAGACTGTTCAGTCCAATTTACTCCTATATAGTTGAAAACAAGGAATAGGGTAAAACCCAATGCCTCATCATCTGCAAGTGTACAGTCAACACAATGGCTTGTTTGATCCTAACTTCTGGGCTGCACACACGAGATTATACACATCCCACAAGGGTGACCCCCTTCCTGCACAGATCCGGACTTACAAGTAATATGACAAAAGTTCTCTTATTCAACAGCTTTTCATTTGGCTAATGTCACAAATGCAGCTCAGTGGCTGTTTTTTTATTGGTGACTAAAATAGATCTTATTACTTTCTTTTGGAGAAAACCAGTGGCATAACTAGCAATTTATTTTTGGGGCCCCCAAAAGGTCTAGCAGTTGACCTGTTTTGTTTATATTTATTAATTAGGGCCTCATGTGTCCCCTATACCTCCTGGGCCCCCCCTGCAGCTGCAGGGTCTGCTTCTTCTGTAGTTATGCACCTGGAGAATACAATGCCTGACCATGGTTCCATTGGTTACAACAAAACCTATTTCTAATCATGCTGGTTTTGTAAAGCAGCTTAAACATGAGACAGAGATGTTGATGTTGCTTTAAAAGGGACGTTAATTTTAACGTATGAATGACAATACAGGATCACTTCTATGGACTGACCAAGGTTAGGATTAAATAGGTTCCCTGGTGAGGCACACAATGGGGGGCCTTTATCTCATGAGAACATGATGATTAGCCTCAGGGGCCTCACAGACAGCCCCATGTTTTATCTATACAAATAGTTTCATTGTTACCTCAGAAGGATTTACAGCTCTCCCTTGTGAGTTCAAACAGGGACTTAATATCCATACAATAGTGGTGAGCAGGTCAGGAAAAACTCCAGACCCTAACCTCAAAACCATAACCCACACCCTACCCTAACCTGCAGAATGTTTCCATTGTAGCACACACACACCCATCTCACACCTGCAGATTGGTGGTGTCACAAAAAGCCATAAATCACAAGGAAAGGCATTGCAAGCAATAAAATCACAACAAGGTATTATAGTACCCCAGTGTCACATGCACCTGCCATGGACATCCAAAAGTCAGTCCAACCCACAGATCACTATGAAAAGGCTGTGGTCCATGGAGAAACTGGATCACCCGAAATTCTGTGTGTGGTGTGCCATAATGAAACTTAATTTTCATACTGAGCAAACCTTTCTAACCACATCACATACCAGTCTTGATCCTATCAAAAATAATTTTAAAAGAATGCATTTTTAATAAATGACTGCAAGTCCAGGTTATTTGCCTTACTTACATACAATGCTCAGGAAATTCACAGGCCATTGTTATTACCTTGGAGAACGTCATTGGAAGAAGAGTTTGTGAAGCGAGCCAAGAGATCATGCCACTGTCGGCAAACCTTGTATGGCTGATGCTTTGGTTTTAATTGCACCTCTAAAAAAGAAGGGAAATAGGAAGATTATTATAATAAAAGTTATGACACATAAGACTTGTTCCTCTTATACAAATCCAACATTCAAATTGGGATCTCTGTGATAAGCACGGGCACTAAAAAATATTTTAATGCAACATCAATATTAGAATACAAACCCTGACAGAAATATGTTGTTTGCATAAGTACTAAATGCATATATTTGAGAATTCTGGAGCCACCATTTGCAGCAATGACTGGTACAAGTATAACGAAACTCATTTAAAACCTTGAGCTGACCATGAACCTACAAATATAATGGTATATATATATGGTCCCCTCCCAAACCCAACCAATATCCATGTACAATAGATCTTAGCTGGTTCTGAAATTAGGCAGGTTAGATCAGCCAGTTCATGATGCACCAGCAGATGAGAACGTTCCTCTCGTACTTCCTGCCAGTCCAGTTGTAAACTCTGCACAAAAAAGCAGTCATATCGTGTGAAGCCACTTTACACTCTGTCCGTGAGGCAATTGGGCATAGAGAGTACATGGTAGCCCTTCTGTATGGAACCCTTTAGGCCTCCTACCATCTCCCAATTCACACCATAGTGTTCCCCCCAATACTGCCCAGTTTCCCAAAAACGTAGTCTTGTGCAAGGCTTGGTGGACACTAGTGATATATGGAACATCTCTTTTGATGTGCTTGGGATTATCATAATCATTTATTTATATAGCGCTGTGCTTAACCTTAGCTTGTAACAAACTGGGAATAAATGGTGAACAAAAAACAGAAGGTTATTCTTCTACACGCGAGAGTTTACAAACTTATGGTTAATGTACAATTGAGACATTAGTATTTTATAAACAATTAGTAATTAAGGTAAAGCAATGATTGATTAATTAAGGTGCATTGAATAAGCTTCTTTAAACAAGTGGGTCTGTAAGGAATGTTTGAAAGGTTGGAAAGAAGGAGAAAGTCTGACAGCTTGAGCCAGAGAGTTCCCTAAAAATGCAGAGGCCCAAGAGAAGTCTTGTAGACGAGAATGGGCAGAAGTGATGAGAAGAGTAGTGAAGGTTGAATTGGAAATCAGAAATGAAATATAGGGGGGCTTCACTATTAAGGGCCTTGAATTTAAGTGTGAGTAGTTGAATTACATTCTAGAGGAGATTGAAAGCCAGTGAAGGGATAGGCATAGGGGAGCAGCTGATGTTGAGAGGTGAGATAGATGAGTCTAGCAGCAGCATTTAGAACAGATTGAAGTTTTGAAAGAGGACTTCTTTGAATACCTGCAACAAGCAGGTTGCTTTAATCAAAGCAGAGATGATGAGAGACTGAATAAGTCGGAACTGAGATATGGTCATATTTGGGCAATGTTCTGCAGCTGAATACAAGATTTTGCAAGCGTTTCGATGTGTGGTGACAGATGCAAGTCTAGAATAACTCAAAGGGTGTGCCTGTGTGGTTAAATGAAAGGTGGTAGTGTTACTGTGAGTGATATCGGAGGGACAGGGGAAGATCTTGGAGGAAATAGGAGTTCTGTTTTGAAATATTCAGTTTCAGGTGGTGCTGTGACATCCAGGAGGAGACAGCAGAGAGGCAGTCCATAACTTTGGAAAGGACAGAAGGAGAGTGCTCTGGAGTAGCCTTGAGGGACTCCAACAGAGAGAGGGAACACAGAAGAAGTAGATTTAGAAAAGGAAACTTTAAAGTAATGGTCAAACCGATAAGCTGTAAACCATGAAAGAGCAGTGTCACGAATACCAGCTGTGTAGAGAATGTCTAGGAGTGGGTGGTCAACTGTGTCTAAGGCTGCAGAGAGATCTAGAAGCATTCGCATGTAATAGTAGAAGATCATTTGTTACTTTGGTGAGTGCAGTTCCAGTTGAGTGTGTTGGGTGGAAACCAGATTGCAGGGGGTCAAGAAGGGAGTTGTGAGTGAGATGATGGATCAGGCATTAGAAACAAGCAATTGGGATGCAAATGGAAGAAGGGAAAACTGACAGTTGGCGGCAGAGTTGGGTTAGAAACATTTTTCCCCAGAACATCACTAGTGTCCATCATGAGACATCAGACAGTTTGATCCTTTTTTTCAATGTACAAAAGAATGGTGTGGATACAAAAAGCGCAGACTCCTTACTGCTGCATAACGGTGCCTTTATTGCAAACACAACATGTTTCAAGCTGAATAGCCCTTTATCAAGTGATCACTTGATAAAGGGCTATTCAGCTTGAAACATGTTGTGTTTGCAATAAAGGCACCATTATGCAGCAGTAAGGAGTCTGCGCTTTTTATATCCAAACCATTCTTTTGTACATTGATTCTTGGCTTTTGGATGGAAGCTAGGTGTATTGGATACTAAATGGACATTATAGAAGGGTGAGTGTATCAGTTCTATTGATTCTACAAGTTGATCCTTTTTTTCCTTTGACCAAGAAGAATTTTGGGCACACACAACATATTTGGGGATAAGGCAAAAAAACTACTTTGTTTATCATTCATGCAGCATTTGGAAACATTATTAATCCATTAAAGTTCCATAAAATGGTCATTAAGAACGGACATTTTTGGGACACACTCCCCCCAAGAGTATCTGTTTTATGTTTATATGTTTTTGAAAAAACTTAGACTACTATAGACAAAATATGTGGTATTTAGATACAGTCACACCTATAGCATTTTCCCATGCTAAAAAATCATAATGTATGTCTTAAGGCTGGTCTGATCGCAGGAAAAAATCTACAAACAGATGTGGTCTGCGATCCGACGGGATTTTTAACCCTATCTGACCGAGACCACACATGGGCCAATAAGCGGTCTGCTCAGTCTGTTGGCAGATTTTATCAGTCAGTGTATGGCCAGCTTGTTTAGCCTGACATAACAGTTTGTTACCTAATAATGGTGAGATGAGCCACAAAGCAAAGACATCCTGAGCTATTTCGGGTAGTTGCAGAGCCTCACGTATCGACTTGAGCAGCTCGTGTGCGGTAATGACTGAAAGTCCATCTACTGTAAACTGTATAATCTCATCATTAATTAAGTAAACGACCACATCCATTGCTGTGACGAAAACAGAAGACAATATTTAAAAAAAAAAGCTTGTAAATTAATTCCTATAAATCTTCATTACTGTTAAACGTAATAAGTCGCTTGATTTATTCAGCTAAGCTAACGGGCAGAGTGGGAAGGCCAAATGTGTGTGAAATGAAACAATGTTAGGGTGAAATTTGTGATGATCTGTTTATCTGTAGAAGGATGACTGACACAGCTATGTTTTCATTTGTCTGCAAACTTGTTTTGAGGCAGTGGTGTAACTATAGAGGAAGCAGACCCCACAGTCACAGGAGGCCAGGGGAAAAGGTGGGGCAGACTACAGGGTTCTGGTTCCTCTATAGCCAACAGCCCCGCTTTTTCCAGCTGCTCTCTTACCTCCGGTGGGGTATCGAAGCAAAAGTGGGCATGGAGCAGGGGCGGAGCCAGGGAGCGGAGTGGGCTAAGGCGGGAAGTGGGCTGGAGGATGGGTATTGGAGTGCGCTGGGCCCCTCTGAATATTGTTTTGCAGGGGGGCCTCTAGTTACGCCACTGTTTTAAGGTAAGGGCTTCCCTGGCCAAATGACAACAAATGGTAGCATAAACACCTGTACGACATATTGTAAATAAATATGTAGCAGCAACAGGCAGCACACACTGCTAGACAAATGTGTATTCCTATAGGGTTACATAATATCTCTGTCAGCAATGTAAACTGCAATATTTATTAACTTATACATTTCTTATACATTCATTCAGCCCCTGCAATAAATAATTTGACCAGTACTTTAGAAAAGCATTAAAAAAAACCACAATTACATACTTTCACTATGACACAAATGCACACACATACAGTCTCCAGTTAAGCCTATGAATGTCTGGCATGCAAAGAATGCCAGACATTGCTCACCCAGGCAAACCCACGCTTGTACCAACACACAGACAATACACAACACAAATGGCTAGTGAGGACTCAAGAGATTGATAAGTGGTGTAACTAGAGAGGGGGGGGCGCATCCCTTGTGTGGGGGTCTGGAGAAACAAAGTCCCCCTATAGACATAGAATACATTGACATGTTAGTATATGGCTAGATTTACCTATAACATTATAACCTGTCTTTCTGCGTGTCTTAAAATTATCTAAATAGAAGAAAAACCAGTTTCAGCTTAACATTTGTTAACATTAACAACTTGGGCTAAGTTTGTCAACCTACAGTAAGCCACAGGACGGCAGACACCTAATTGGCTGCTAGGGGTTACTGAATCAGGGCAAACTTTGTCCTCATTGCTTTCCCGAAATGATTAAATAAATACATACATCGTGATCCAGAAGACACACTGCTTCTCAGTAGGAAGTCATTTAACCCGGCACTGTGGGATGTTTCACTTCCATCCATCTGCAAACAAACGGCATTGTATTACAAATGGAGCAGTCGCATATATAGCACTGTACATTCATATAGATGGAGGATTCTACCTTGCCATAAATAAATGCAGCTACAAACAAGTATCCATGGAACAGAACAGGGACCGTTACACAGGGTTATGCAAGTAAAACGTCTATACTGTCACCATCAGGCCCGGACTGGCAATCTGTGGGTTAGGGCAAATGCCAGATGGGCTGCTATAAGGTGCCATAGAAAGTCAGTATTTATTGGGCTGGTGGGGACTGTTTGGGCCTCTATGTGGGCTGATTGGGCCTCTGTGTACCTGAAATGCCAGGGCCTATTTTGATTCTCAGTCCAGTCCTGGTCACCATGAACTGTCTGGTTTGGCTGATAAAAACTAAATCTGGCCATATACCTTGACATTCACGAAATCAAATATGTTAGAAAATGTAAATGCAGTGTCTTTGCCAGTGCATATTGTATGAGTAGAAACTTCATTAGAAAGCTCATATGTCATCCACCTGTCTGGCCCGTCTGGTCAATTTGATGAAAAAGTATTGGACAGTGTATGACCACCTTAAAGGTGTGGTTGCCCTTTAAGTTAACTTTTAACATGCTATAGAATGGCCAAATGTAGGAAACACTTTAACTTTTTTTTTTTTAATTATTTGACACTTGACATTCTACCGACACTTTCCACCTTTCAAATGGGGACCAATGACCCTATCTAAAAACAAATTCTCTGTAAGGCCACAAATGTATTGTTATAGCTACTTTTTATTGCTCCTCTTTCTATTAAAGGGGTTGTTCACCTTCCAAACACTTTTTTCAGTTCAGTTGTTTTCAGATTCAATAATGACTTTTTTCAATTACTTTCCATTTATTTTTACTTTTTTCTAGTCTAAGTTTAAAGTTGAATATTGGAGTCTCTGGTGTTTGAGTCTGGCAGCTCAATAATTCAGGTGCAGACTCTAAACTGATACAGTTTTGCAACATTTAGTTGATACATTTCTCAGCAGCATCTCTGGAGTATTAGCAACTACTGTATCGGCTCTAACAGCTGCCTGTAATGAAATCCAGGGATTCTGATCAGCAGGAACAATGATAAGTAATGTATCCATTAAATGTATCAATTTAGAACAGTTTTGGGGGGGGTGAGCGAACCTCCACTCCCCCCCCTTCCCAGAGCTGCTTTAGCAGGTGAAAAATTACACTGTACACTTGAACATTAGAAAAATGGTCACAAATAGAAAATGATTAGAAAAAGTTGTTATTTCTGGCAACCTATCTGAAACCAACTAGTTGTTTGAAGGTGAATAACCTCTTTAAGTCCCTCTCCTATTCATATTCCAATCTCTTATCGATTGGTAATTTGTACCCTAGCAACCAGATAGCTGAAACTGCAAACTGGAGAGCTGAGGAATAAAGAGCTAAATAAATCAAAAACCACTTATAATGAAAAATGAACCCCAATAGGGAATTGTCCCAGAATATCACTCTCTACATCATACTAAAAGTTAATTTAAAGGTGGACAACCCCTTTAAAGTAAAGAGATAAACTAGACCATAGGAAGTTATAATCTTGATAAAGCATGCCCAATGGTACGAAGTAAAAAAAATGTAGGCTCCATGTCCTCCCCACAAACATAGGCAGGCTTTACATTTCCCATCATTGTATACAGCAACTGTACAGGTATAGGCTCCATTATCAGGTAACCCATTATCCAGAAAGCTCTGAATTACAAAAAGGCCATCTCCCATAGATTCCATTTTATACAAATAATCAAAAATGATTTCCTTTTTCTCTGCAATAATAAAACAGTAACTTGTCCTTGGTCCCAACTAAGATATCATTCTTCCTTATTGGAAGCAAAACCAACCTATTGGGTTTATTTAATATTTACATGATTTTCTGGTAGACTTAAGGTCCCCATAGACGCAAAGATCTTTCTCTGTCGAACAACTGATCTTTGCTATGTCTGACCAATCTGTCAAATTATTGTGCGGTTAGTGGGATTCAAACGATCATACATCTTACGATTTTTCATCCATCTGAAAATTGATTGGCCAGGTTAGAAAATCTTTATCCGTCCCCATGCAATCTACCTATGTTTGCAGGGCCAAGCAGGCAGCTACCCTCTAGTTTTGCTGGCAATATCTCCTGAAATGGTCATTTTTAGTCAATGGACACTGGACATTTAAACGATCATTTTGAGACAATCGTGGTCTCACAATAACCGTTGGACCTTTTACAAATCTTTATGTTTATGGCCAGTTTTAGGGCTGGGACAGACAGGGAGATTCGGGGAGATTCTGTCGCCTGGCGATTAATCGCAGGCGACAATCTCCCCGAACTGCTTTCTCCCTAACTGCCGCCTGTTAAAATGAAAAAGCGCCAGCTCTAATCCACACACAGCGTGGCGATTTCCGGAATCACCCGAAACTTTGACAGAATCTCCCCGTCTGTCCCAGCCCTCAAGCTATGAAGAACCAAATTACAAAAGATCCATTATCTGGAAAACCCCATGTTCTAAGTATTCCAGATAACAGGTCCCCACACCTGTACATGTTTCTGGATACCAAGTCAGCACCATTTTCCCTTTCTGCTCTCAGTGCCTATTGTCGGTTTCAGTGAATCATGCAGATTACAAACCAAATGTAAACAGGAAGAGGCAATGGCCAGATACTGGAATGACTCAAATCCAACAGGTGAGGGACGTTCAGCCCACTGGGAGCCAGCTGTGAACGAGTCGTAACACTTTCATCAGATTAGAAACAATTGCTAAACCACCAGTGAAGCTGGCAATCAGTTTGTAGGAGGATAGACTATTGTGTCCCCCTTATCTCCCTGTATTACATTCCCCATACTTGCAAGAGATAATGCTCCAGGAAAAACAAAATGATGCACTTTACCTCTCTGCTCCGTGTCTGGGCTCAAATGAGGGCTGGGTGTGTTTTCATTCTCCCACAGGAAGTGCTTGGAACTGTGAGTGACAATCAGTACTGTGCAATAGCTGCCCAAGTCCCGCCCCTGTTTCTCCTATCCCAGCCAAACCAAACTGTTCGCCTGCTGTAACAGAGCTGCAGCCATAACTAGAGTTCTGTTAAGGGTTGCCACCTGGCCGGTATTTTTGATGGTTGATCCCAATGTTATTAATAGGAGAAAAAGGTAAATCTATTTTTTTCCAAGAAAAGGTGGCAACCCTAGTTCTGTTGCATCCCTCTTATCTTATATTATATCCCATACTGACAAGTTTTATTTCCAAATTCTTCTACTGTGTCAGTAAAATAATCAGGGCCAGAACTAGGGCTAGGCAGAGGAGGCACCTGCCTAGGGCACAATGAAAACATCTCCTAACTGTCCCGTTTTTAGAGGGACAGTCCCTCTTTTGACAGCTCAACCTGCAGTCCCTCATTTGTACTGGAAAGTCCTGTTTTTCTCTGCAGTGTACTGCCAGAAAAAGAAACAAAGTGGCTAACTTAATTGGCTTTTGGCAGAGAGCCCAGAACAACCACAGCAGAACGTAACATTTGTAACAATTTCTAGATAAGCAAATAATTAATTGTAACAATATAAGATAACAGGTCCCTTGGGAAAAGTTAGACTCACACAGCTTAAAGGGCAATTCACCTTCATTGTCAAAACTGTAATACCTGGAAAAAAAACGGTAATGGTAATTAGGGGGCGTGGTCACAAAAATGGCCACACTAAACACAGCAACTTCTTTGTCCCTCTTTTTATTTCCAAAATGTTGGGAGGTATGGGGGGTGCTGGGTAGGTACCTGTCTTCTGCTTACCCATAGTCTTGTTTGCTTCAGTCCCCTGCATCGTTCTTCCCTGCTTTCCTTCCCTCCCAATTGTCCAGTTTTCTAGAGGACAGTCCTGATTTTGACATTTCAGCCTGCAGTCCCAGGTTTATTACTAAAAAGATTCTTTTATCTCCTGCACTGATGCCAGAAAAAGATACAAGGTTAATGAAACTTAAAGGGATACTGTAATTAGGGTTGACACCTGGCCAGTATTTTTAGGCTGGGTGCAGACAGGGAGATTCGGGGAGATTCTGTCGTCTGGCGATTAATCGAGGCGACAATCTCCCCGAACTGCCTTCTCCCTGTCGGCTGCCTGTTTAAATTAAAAATATCACTTGCAGTACAGCAGTAAAGAGGGACTGAAGTTTATCAGAGCACAAGTCACAATCACAGAATTCTGCTGTAGCAGCACTATTATCTGATGCATTTTGAAAAAACATTTTTTCCCATGACGGTATCCCTTTAATTAAAATAAGAGGCTTTTTGGCAGAGAGAACACAAAACACTTGCTTTTTGATACAGTTGTAACAATTTAAGATAAGCAAGGAAACAATTGTAACAATTTGATATATGAAACCCGGACGCATTTCAGCTTTATTAGGAAAACTTTTATAACACTAACGTAACACTAAAATTCCCAGAAATTTGTTCAAACTTTCATAACCTTCTCAATTTGGTAAAATGGACATTTGAATTAGCACCAAATTTGTGTGTGCCTGAGGCTGTGATAGGACCCAAGGGGTGTGCGCTCTGGTGTGATAGTACACAAACTCATGGGTGTTGGAATGGGGGGGCCACAGCCCCCCAAACGTATTCCTCCTTTTTAACTGTTTAGGGAGCATGTAGAAAGGCAAATTGAAGTGGGAGTCGGAAACATGCATCATGGCTCACATACTCCTCCCCTGACCTCCTGACCCATCTGTGCTTTAGCAGCTCTGTATGGCAATTTTGTGTAGTCTCTATTGCTCAACAGTTCCTTCACTCAGCTATGCTGTAAGATCTCGAGCATGAACTTACTGCACCACAAGTTTAATCAAACAAATGATTTACGCTTTCATAGTTGGCCACAGGGCACCATCTTGTAAATTTGTTAAACATCTTTGCAAGATCAAGACTTTGCACATGCTCAGTGTGATCTGGGCTGCTTAGGGATTGTCATAAATGATCAAAACTGCACAAATAATATCTGCTGGAAGCGGATACAGCAAGATTAATAATCAGAATATGCAGACTGCACTGTGTTCTGTGTTGTCATGTAATCTAATGTGGATTTTATAGTGTTTGAATGGTTTTATACATACTTTCTCAAAAACTACAGAACAAGTGGCTGCAGCAAGACAATTCTCCTATTAGAATCCCAGTTTACCTATTTAAATCTGGCTTCATGATCTTTGTCCCTGGAGCTGGAGTTGGAAACAGTAAATAAAATAAAATCCCATACAAATCTCTACACAGTCGCCGACTGCAGGACTACAGGGAAACAAAGCTGCTGGAGTTCTGCATGGCTGGGAAGTAAGGTGGGGACTCCCCCTGCTGTTCATAAGTATGATTGTTTCCCTTCAGAGCAGTTAGGGACCATCTGACAATTCCTATCCAGAACAGAAAATGAAGGGAATTTTTCACTGCATACAGTAAGTTTTCAAATTTTTTCACATATTGCTGATGCTGAGCTGGGCCAGATCATAATTTTATGATACATGAGTGATACTCAGATTGCAGCCTTGTGCCTATATATGGTCACATAATAGTAGGGGATATATTATCTCTTTTAATACATGACTGATAGTCAGAGATTCATGTATATCTCAGCCTGCAGCCTTGTGCCTTTATATGGTCACAGGACTTCTCAAAGGATTCTTACATATATCCTTCTAATTTAATGTAGGTTCATGGTCAGTCTTGTTCAACAGGAAAAATCATTGTTGGCCCTCCTACCTAAAATTGAGCTCCTGCTTTGGAAAGGGACAAAAAGAAAATAAATATGGTTGTGCTTTCCCCATATAGAGATTTTTTCAGGATTTTCAGATAAGCAGATAAGGCAAAGCAAGACAAATAGCATTGGAGCCCTTTGAAAAGTTGGTGGCCTTTGCTTGTGAAAGTGTGGGAATGCTATCAATGTAGTTTCTGCAGTGATCTTTCTGTAAAAGTTGTGGTTAATGTAGCTATTATTATGCATTGTCTAGAGTGATCTTATAGACATATCTGGGTTAATGTGCTGAGTATCCATTTTCTCCATAGATATTACTGGCAGTTCGTGTGCTCATAATCCATTTTTTTTTTCAATATGAAAAATAAAATGTTTTAGGGAAGGAATACAGAAAGGTGAGCGTAACAGGGTTTGATTTATGGACAAAGAATATTATTAAGGTGATTACAGATTGGGGTGGGGGCAGGGATAAGAAAAGGTATAATGTACTACAGATAATACTTTAACGCACACCGTGCATACTGGGGTACTTTATTTATTAAGAAAGGAGGCTTTGTGGAAAAGAACAGAAAGAGGATTAAATGATAGCAGAGGACAGTGGAGTTTGTGAAAGTACATAATTAGTACTATAAAAGAAGGGAGAGGAAAATGGGGTACCAGAGAGAAAAAATGGAAAGAGAGAATTAGAGAGTGGGAAAGGTGCAGTGGCGTAACTACCGGGGGAGCAGGGGGTGCGAGTGTACCAGGGCCTGCACCCCCGCAGGGCCCCCCCCCCTGGCAGATTTCGCCTCGCTCCAGCCGTCATAAGACGGCTGCAGCCACAAAAAAAAATGGAACGGAGGGGGTGGGGGGGCCCGGCTGCGCGGCCCGCACCCGGGCCCGCCCCCACCTAGTTACGTTACTGGAAAGGTGAAAAGGTGGAAATGAGTGGATAGAAAAAGGTAAGGAACAAAAATGAACAGTCCAGGAAGAGAAGTGAAAAAGAGAAGGAGGGAGGTAGAGAAGACAAGAAGATAAGTAAATAGAAATAAGTAGCAATAACAATACATTTGTAGCCTTAGGGCTAGGCCAGACAGGGAGATTCGGGGGCATTTTGTCGCCTGGCGACTTCTCGCCGCGACTTGTAGCCCCCGAACCTCCCCGAATAGCCACTTACCTAAGCGCACCGGCGTTGCTTGAAAACGCCGGCGAGTATCCACACGGAGCGGCGTGCTTTTTGAAATTGCTCCAAATTGCCTGGTCGAGGCAATTTGGAGCGATTTCAAAAAGGCGCCGCTCCGTATGGATACGCGCCGGCGTTTTCAAGCAACGCCGGTGCGCTTAGGTAAGTGGCTATTCGGGGAGGTTCGGGGGCTACAAGTCGCGGCGAGAAGTCGCCAGGCGACAAAATGCCCCCGAATCTCCCTGTCTGGTCTTAGCCTTACAGAGAATTTGTTTTAAGGTGGAATCAGTGACCCTTAGTTGAAAGCTGGAAAGATTCAGAAGAAGAAGACAATTCAAAAACTATAAAAAAGAAAACCAAATGCAGGCAAATTGAAAAGTTGATTAGAATTAGCCATTCTATGACTTATTGAAAGTTAACTTAAAGGTGAACCACTTCTTTAATACTGTCCAGATACCATTCAGCATGCATCTAAATGATTACTGGCCATTATTTAAGGGGTGATGTGGCACCGAAAAATTGCCATCAAGGTCATTAGTGAGTCTATGGCCCTCCAGCTGTTATAAAAAAAGAAGTGCCTGCACCATTGGCCGGAGGTATTATTTTTATTATGAGACAGCGGAAGTGTTGTTGCAGAACTACAATTGCTTACATCTTATAGGTAGGACATAGACAAACAGACTGCAGACAGGTTTGGCTTGTTTTGTCTATGTGTCTATGACAGTGATCACCAACCAATGGCTCTCAAGCAGCACATCACTAAAATTATTTTTATTATGCTTGAAACTTGTTGTTGGAATCAGATGGATGTCCTTTGGCCTTTCAATCATGTGGTTTCATAGTGTAGTGGTTATCACGTCTGCTTTACACGCAGAAGGTCCTGGGTTCGATCCCCAGTGAAACCAGTTTTTTTTTTTTCCCCCTTCTGCTTTCGCATTATGTGCCTTCTGTTATTAGATTCTGCAGAACATGAATTTTTATTTTAAAAACTTAAGTTTTTTTTTAGATGTAAAACAAAACAAATGTAAGTCATTCCAGTTTTAGACAATAAGATTGACAGTGAAGTGAGGTTGAGGGTATTAAAACAATACAATATCTTCTTAGGAATACCTGGAAGTTATTTATGACCCGGTGATAAGAATTAAACAAACATAAATGAACAAAAAAGGTTAGGGCCACACAGGGCCAAAATAAGGTAGCTGAAATATACTGGATGATTTCATCCCTACCATGGGCAGTAGCCTCCTCTCTTCTAAAGTGTTGAATTGGAAGCAGCTCAGAGTCTGTGGATTTCAGCAAAGAACCATGGGATAAATTTATCAAAGAGTGAAATTCCGCCACTCTCAGTTCATTTCTATTGGATTTTTTAAGGTGTGGTTATCAATGGTTCAAAGTGAAATTTCACCCTTTTGTAAATACGTCATTAAAATTCCCATAGACATGAATTGAGAGTGGTGGAATTTCATTCTAGTGACAGAACTTTTTTGTATTTTGAACCCTGCAAATAGAGAGGAGGCTATTGCCCGTTGCCCATGGTAGGTTTCAGATAGCTAATTTGGCCTGTGTTTTTTAAGGTGTGTTTTGCATTCTTAAATTGCCGTTTTCCACTATATAGCAACGAATGAGATGGTTGTGTTAAATATGTGAATCAAATATAACTATGAAGATTTTCATTCATCCAGGTCATCGTTTATCTAATAGAAGAAATTCTAAAAAAAACTACTCGACTTGCTGAGTAGTCATTGAAGACGTTTCACTACTCATCCTAGCAGCTTCTTCAGTTCAACTGACTGGCATGGGAAGTTCTCGGCATATAAATTCTTCCACTAATCCAATCATAATAGCTCATTTAACTCTTCAAAGAGGTGACATCTGGAGTTTACAGAGGTGTTGATTCTGTGTAGTTACTGTGATAGGATTACCACTGTGTCATGCAACTCCTAGACACATGTGTTACTTGAGCGTTGCATGAATGGATGTGTGAAGTCTTATGAAACCGCTTGGGTACAGATGTGAGAACAGCATTGTATGTAGCAGACAGGTGGTGTAGAAGGCCCCCTGCCTCTATTCAGGGATGGTTTCATGTTGTATGGAACACACAGGCAGCATAGTTTACAACAGTGGTCAAATATTTTATTTATATATGTTTTATATTCTATTAGGGGCTTTCTACACATGTGATAAACATCTATAGACAAGTAATGCAGTGTAGCTGACACTTTCATAGGACAGGACAAATGATTCCAAAGATGGGATGGTGTAAACCAGGTGAGCCACATTCACATGTAAAAAGAGTTGGGGAGGAGCAACACAAACATGGAAAAGTTTCCTGGGGTGCCAAATAATGGCTGTAATTGGCAGCCCCTATGCCTACGGCAGGGTCTGTTTGACCATACACCTGATTTTTACAAAAGAAGAACTTGCGTCCAAATGAGGACTTGCTTTAAGGCCAATGGGAGCAATGTGCTAGGGATCAAACTCAAGACTTGTTGTGTGCAAATCAGATGAGATAAACACAACACTATGAAACCACATGGTGGTATGCACCAAATACAGGGTACAGTCTGGGATTTGACCTGATTTGGTCTTTTGCAACAGGATTCAGATGAATCCAAGTACCTGGCCAAAACAAATTCCTAAAACCATGTGACTTTTCATGAGTCAAACAAGTAAGTAAAAATGTTTTTAACTGCATGCTTTACCCCCTCCTGTCACTAGTTGGCATATGCAAATTAGTATTCGGATTTGGTTTTGGTGGATTCAGTGCATCCCTAGTAATGACTATTATACTTGTAGCATTTAGTATAATCAAGACGTTTGAAGCCAAAGGGAGCAGCATACAATGGATTGTTGAGCAAAATGTTGTAGCCACTGGTATTAACAAAGATCTGGTTTCACTGGGGATTGAACCCAGGACCTTCTGCGTGTAAAGCAGACGTGATAACTACTACACTATGAAATCAAGTTGTATCAAGCAAATAACATTATAAGGAGTAGGTATGTACCAAATTCACAATTCAGTTTTGGATTTGACTTTTCACAGCAGGATTCAGATTTGGGCAAATCCAAGTGCTTGGCAAAAACAAATCCTTAAAACCATTTGACTTTTCATCAGTCAACAAGTAAGTGAAAAAGTTCAAACAACTAGTTGTTTTCAGATAGATCACCATAAATAACGACTTTTTCCAATTACTGTCTATTTTCTATTTGTAACTGTTTTTCGAATATTGAAGTGTAAAGTTTCACTTTTCACCTTCTATGGGCTGGGGCAGACAGGGAGATTCTGTCACCTGGCGGTTAATTGCAGGCGACAATCTCCCCGAACTGCCTTCTCCCTGTCCGCCGCTTGTTTAAATGAAAAAGCGCCAGCGATGATACATACGCGGTGCAGCGATTTCCGAAATCGCCCGAAGTTACTTTGAGAGGAAACTTCAGGTGATTCCGGAAATCGCCGCGTGTGCACAGCGCTGGCGCCTTTTCATTTAAACAAAGACAGGGAGAAGGCAGTTCGGGGAGATTGTCAGCTGTGATTAATCGCCAGGCGACAGAATCTCCCCGAATCTCCCTGTCTGCCCCAGCCCTAAAGCAGCTCTAGAAGGGGGGGGACGCTGACCCCCCCCAACTGTTCTAAACTGATACATTTCTTATCTTTGTCCCTGCTGAGCAGAATCCCTGGGTTTCATTACAGGCAGCTGAATTACTGAGCTACCAAACTCAAACATTCAACTTTAAACTTAGATTTTGGAAAAACAGTAAAAAATAAATAATGGAAAGTAATTGAAAAAAGTATTTATTTATGGGGAACAATCTGAAAACCACTGAACAGAAAAAAGTGTTTGGAAGGTGAACAACCTCTCTGTAACCCTTCCTGTCACTAGCTGGCATTGGTGTTCAGATTTGGTTTTGGTGGATGCGGGGCATCCCTAGTAATAGCTATTATATTTGTAATATTTAGTATAATCAAGAGGTTTGAGGTCACTGGCATCAACATTTAAGGGGTTGTTGAGCAAAACGTTGCTAATAAGCTTGGGTGTTATAAAGCTCTGGTTTTACTGGGGATCAAACCCAGGGCTTTCTGCGCAAAATGCAGATGTGATAACCACCACGCTATGAAACCAAGTGACCATAAAGGATATAACATCATAATCTAGTATATATGCACTAAATTCAGGATTCAGTTTGGGATTTGCCCAAGCCTTGGCCTTTTGCAGTAAATCCTTAAAACCATGTGATAAGTCAATGGAAATGTTTATAACTGCATGTTTAACTCTGTAACCCTTCCTGTAACTAGTAAGCATATGCAAATAATTTGGTTTAGGTGGATTTGGTGCATCCCTAGTAATGACTATTATATTTTAGTATTTAGTACAACCAAGAGGTTTGAGGCCACTGGGAGCAACATGCAAGGGGTTGTTGAGCAACAATGTTGCTCATGAGCCACTGGTTTGGCAAAAAAAGGCTTGGTTTCACAGGGGATCAAAACAGGGACCTTCTGCGTGTAAAGCAGACATGATAACCACTACACTATGAAACCTAGTAACATAACATCTAATGAGTAGGTATGTATCAAATTCAGGATTGAGTTTGGGATTTGACTCTCAAGGCTGATGGCTGACCTATTCTCTGGAACACAAGGTATCTCTCTCTTTCCTGGAGAGCTGGACCAGATTGGTAATCTGTGGGTTCTAGCAAATGCCAGATGGGCTGCTATAAGGTGCCACAGAAAGTCACTATTTAGTGGTCTGGTGGGGACTGTTTGGGTCTCTGTGTGGGCTGATTGGGCCTATGTGTACCTGAAATGCCAGAGCCTGTTTTGATTCTCAGTCCAGACTAGGGTTTTCCACCTGGCTGGTAAAAAAGATGGTTGACCCTAATGTTATTAATAGGGAACAAAGATAAATATATAGGAAAGCCGGTATTTTTTTCCAGAAAAAGTGGCAACCCTAGTCCAGACCTGCTGGAGAAACAGACATACAGATACACACACACATATATGAACAGTGGCATAGCTATACACCTTTGGGACTGAATGCAGGATGTGCCCCAGGGCCCCTCGCTGGGCCCTCCACCTACAGAATAGCATGACAGCTTGCTATATAAATCCACAAACACACCGCACTCCTAGGACTTGTGTTAAATACAAAAATTGTAATTTATTCTCAACGTTTCGGCATCCTAACTGGAGCCGTCTTCAGGAGAAAAGTCTTTTTCTCCTGAAGACGGCTCCAGTTAGGATGCCGAAACATTGAGAATAAATTACAATTTTTGTATTTAACACAAGTCCTAGGAGTGTGGTGTGTTTGTGGATTTATATTGTGGATTTACCGGCACCCAGGCGGATGACAATGTTTTTGAGTGCACCAGTTACTTTGTGCTCACCACTAATTTTTAAAACCATTAGGCGGGGGTGCAATGAGGCTGTGACCACAAAATACATATAGACAAATGCAAGAGGTCCTCTGCACTCAACCCATTATCAATATATTTAAGACATTGAGACAATCATATATTGATAATGGGTTTTAAAAATTAGTGGTGAGCACAACTTTTTTTGTTTGTTGTAGTTATACTGGAGCAGTG
>CM044438.1:15020363-15035457 GCA_024363595.1 Xenopus borealis
AATAAGTAAAATTAACATGGTAATTGGGGGGTGACCACAAAATGGGTGTGGCAAAAAATGTTTGCCGAACTACGCACGGAAAACAAACCTTTATGCAGCCACGCTGTATCCTGTACTTTCCTAACAATCCGCTCTGGGCTGGCAATAAAAATATTTTATGGTTGGGGGTCACACAACATGAGGAACTGTATTAAAGGGTCGCAGCATTAGGAAGGTTGAGAACCACTGATATAGTGAATAATGGACCTGCTATTATAAAATTTAGTCAGTTGCTGAATAGTTACATGATCATATAAAAGCACAAGGTTGAAGACTGAGAGCTTTTATACAGATCATGGAACTCTGCAGTTATTTTTATTATCATTATATTTAACAACAGTGGGTATAGTAATGTTATAATACACAAGTTAATGAGACATAAATTACTAATCACTGAGGGCTGGTTATAATTGATGACATCACCAAGCACCATTTATAAGAATATAATTTGCAGGATATTTATGTCTTTTGTGTATTTTATAGACAGTATATAATAATATAATAACAAGAGCCATGATGGTGTTTGGTAATATAATATTTTTCAAACTGAACTTATTACATAAGCTTAAAGTTCAGCTCCCCAATAGCAGCGATGATCCAGGATTTCAAACTTGTCACAGGGGTCACCTGGAAAGTGTCCACGACACTCACATGCTCCGTGAAGCTAAGCTAGGGGGTTGTCGCAAATTATCGAACAGAAAATTAATAATATTATTAATAACAGATATATTAATATAATAGTCAACTATGTATAAAATAAATAAACGCTGGCATTTTTGCAGCAAATCACTATAATAATCATCTACTCATTATCTACTCATTTTATCAAGGATTTATTAAGTGTTAAAGGAATTGTTCAGTATAACAAAAACAACTGGGTAAATAGATAGGCTGTGCTTCTAATATAGTTAGTTAGTCAAAAATGTAATTTATAAAGTCTGGAGTTTATAATATAATATTATTAATATAATAGCCAGAACACTGCTTCCTGCTTGGCAGCTAAATTACAAACTAGAAAGCCATGGAACCTCCTACCCTAGCATTCTGGATCTTCCGAGCCACAACTGGCATATATAACGCGTGGATCAGGACTGGACTGAGAATCAAAATAGGCCCTGGCATTTCAGGTACACAGAGGCCCAATCAGCCCACATAGAGGCCCAAACAGTCCCCACCAGCCCACTAAATACTGACTTTCTATGGCACCATCTGGCATTTGCCCTAACCCACAGATTGCCAGTCTGGGCCTGGCGTGGATGCCCAATCAATCCCTGCACAAAGATAACGTCCACCCTCTTACCTAGCTCCTTGATGTACCAAAACAATGTTGCATTACATGGTGTTCCTACTTCAGATAAATTTGAAATCTTTCAGCTTGCAGCCAGTTTCTGTAGTGTAGTGGTTATCACGTTCGCCTCACACGCGAAAGGTCCCCGGTTCGAAACCGGGCAGAAACAACGTTTTTTAACATTTCCATAAAATCATGATACATTTAGATTCCAAAGTGTTTTGCCTGCATTGTAATTTTTTTTCTCTCCCTGTAACATTACTTGATTTATTTGAGAAACAAAAATAAGTTAAAACACAATGCGATACATCTGAAAGTAGCTTTATATACAGGAACAAATACAATGCCAGCAGATTGAAAAAACAAAGCACTTTTGTACAAAAGTAAGAAAAAGGACCCATTAGCATGAATAATGAAACTTTTAATGGTTAACTAGAAAAATAATTATTATGTAAAGTCAACATTCAAGAGCAGCCACTTTTGTTTCTGTCTTATGTCTGGGGGGGGGGGTCAATTGAGAAAAAGTACACAAAGAGAATTGAACTCATGACCTTAGGATGTCAAGACCAGAACAATAACGACTAAACTATAATGCAGGTTTCCTGTTTCTCTGCACAATTACGTCTGTTACCTCTGTTCAACATAACAATGTGGAATCAAATTTTTTGCTGCCTTACTGCCATCTGTTTTCAAGCTGCAAGTCACCAATATGTAATGTGAACCTGCTTTAAAATGGCTCATTCACTGAAATTTGCTTTCAAATACAGAATATGCATGTTGTAGTCGTGGCCGAGTGGTTAAGGCGATGGACTTGAAATCCATTGGGGTTTCCCCGCGCAGGTTCGAATCCTGCCGACTACGATTTGCTTTTTCTTTTTTTTTACAACTTATTTAATTAATTAATTTCCTTGCTATATCAGTACAATGCTCCTTGCAATATCAGTACAATGATATGTGATTAGGACAAGCAATATTCTGAAAACCTGAACAAGGTATTGTAGTCATAAATCGCAAATAATTTGTATTGATAATGCAATATTTTTTTCTTAATTCAACATTGATTGCTTGTGCGCATGTGTTATCATTGCTTGAGGATATCAATGCTGTTATTTAAAACTTTATATCCTATAGCAAATGCTTGCTGGAATCTGGACAAAATAGAGTGAGGCACTGCTGAGATTCGAACTCAGGATCTCCTGTTTACTAGACAGGCGCTTTAACCAACTAAGCCACAGCGCCAGCTCTTGCAGCTTCATGCATTATATGAACACATTTGTAGTGAAGGAATTCAACCAAGGACAAATATATATATATATATATATATATATTTTTTTTTTTTACACTTAAGCAATCACATGTTTAAATACAATATTAATGGAAACTTAAAAATATTTGAAGGCTGAATTAAAAAGCAGTCCTTTTTAACTACAACCTACATTAGTAATATGAGTATTAATAGTAATACAATAGAACCCCCATTTTACTTTTTTCAGGGACCAGGAAGAAATTATGTAAAATCAGGGAAAATGTAAAATCAGGGAAATGTGTTAAAGTAACTTTTTCTTCAAGTACTGAAAGGATATAAGCACAGGAGTCTGTTTTACTTTGAGATACAATATTTACAAGGGTTAAGCATTGCAGTGTTAATGCTACACTATGGGGGGCATGTGCTCTCTGTCATTCACACACACAACCTAAAGCAATAAGTGATTTGTGCAGGACTGTATAAGGGGCAGACTTATTGGAATTGACCATGTACAGGTAGAACAGGCAGAATCTGGTTAGTATTTTAAACCTCTTTATTTCACAAATAACATTCATAGAGGGGGAAAAAAGCAGTTTTTGGGAACATCAGGACAAAATTTGGATGTAAAATCAGGGAAAACATGACTTAAAATCAGGGAAATGCACCCATTGAAATGCATTATAAATTGGTAGAAGCACAAATAAAAAATGTAAAATGCGGGAAAACTTAAAATCAGGGTTTCACCGACAGTAGCAGCGCTATGAAGAGTTAACAGCCCAATGTTTTGTGTGTGCGAGTCCTGCCACCTAGTGGAATATCTGGATGTGTGTGGTTCTTAAATGTTGGGTGACTAGGAGAGAGCTGCTAAACCTATGGTATCCTTTTGCATCCTTTCCACTGGCAATAATATAAGATGCTTGCTCCTGCTTTCTGAAGTTTTAACATTTCACATGAACCTCCAGTTGTGGAGATGTTTGTGTGTAAAATTTGCCAGTGGGATAGCATTTAAAAATAGAGCAGAAATAAATTAAGCCTAATTAACTGTGGCTTGCTTTTATAGGATGTTGGGAGCATAATGAAATAGGCATGCAGGTCTCTCCGAATAACCTACTGGAGTGCCTGAAATCTGTGATTAGCAAAAATGATCACTTCATCAAATAAATTGGCAAAAATGTATACATATATTGAGAATTGCATTTAAGAGTAAAGCAGGTTGAAGGGGATGTAGCTCAGTGGTAGAGCGCACGCTTCGCATGTGTGAGGCCCCGGGTTCAATCCCCGGCATCTCCATTTTAAGTTTGAATTTTCTAGAAAGTTGCATGCATAAATGTATCTTCAGTGGGAAAAGAATATTTCTCTAGATACATTTGACAGTTACACAGATTTTGGTGACCATGTATGGGTATGTTGTATGCCAGATTTGGGACATTTCTGTTAAGGTGGCCATACATGGGCCAAAATGATTCAGGATTTCAACTGACCAACCCTAAAACAACAGAGGACATACTGGGGCCATGCACACTTGATTCCAGAGATTGAATGAGACCACGATGGTGCCTGAGTGCAAAGACTAAAAGGGGGATAATCATACCTCCCAACTGTCCCATTTTTAGATCCACAGTCCTTCTTTTGACAGCTCAACCCGCTGTCCCTCGTTTATAATGGAAAGCCCAGTTTTTCTTGCACTGAACAACCAGAAAAAGAAACACATTTTCTAACTTGATTGGCTTTTGGCAGAGAGCCCAGAACAGCCACAGCAGCAGATAAGATACAATAAGATACAAGTAAGCAAATGTCATTGTAACAATATAAGATAACAGGTCCCTTGGGAAAATTTACACTCACAGGGTAAAGTGCAATTCACCTTCATTAGCAAAACTGTAAGCACTGATGTCTCTGATGTGGAGCGGGTGGGATCTGGGGAGCCCCCGAAAATGTTATTGAACGTGCCCTGTGATCTCTAATGGGGGCCCTGAATCCAGAGGCCTGTATCTCCGTTGTTGTGATCTTATCATTGGGCCCTAGGGCTCATCCTGATATCACTCACCCCAAGGTAGCCATACATTAAAAGATCCACTCATTTGGAAAGGGCACCTATAGGTTGCGGGTAGGACTTCTGATTTTTTTATGTCACCAACTAGACTGTGTAGTTTGAAGTTTACACCCCAAAAAACTTTGATGAATAGGTGGACACAATAATTGGGGTAAGCCCTCTGACTGCATAATAATAATTGAGGTTCCTTGAAGTTTTCCATACTGTGGGCTAGACTGTGCTGGTCAGTGAATGAAGCCTGGACCATTAGTCAATGGTGAATTTATGAGAGTATGAGGTAACAATTGAATTTGGAAACTGCCATCTTATACTGTATTTAGAAGAAAAGTGGCTCCGCCTAAATATTCGGAAGGGGTTTTTTACAGTGAGAGCTGATGTGGAATTCTCTCCCTTAATTGGTTGTACATTCTGATACATTAGATAGCTTTAAGAAGGGGTTGGATGGCTTTTTAGCAAGTGAGGGAATACAGAGTTATGGTAGATAGCTCTATTGTGTTACTATGTATTCCAGGTAAAAGTTATTCTATAAAAAAACATGTGTGATACATCTCACACTGAACATCTTTTTTATAAATAGTTTTAGATAAGCATACAGGGGATGTAGCTCAGTGGTAGAGCGCATGCTTTGCATGTATGAGGCCCCGGGTTCAATCCCCGGCATCTCCATATTTTTGATAGGGATATTAATGCTGCACCATAAGTAACCTTAATTTTATAGAATACATAATATATCTACCTTTGAATCAGACACTTTTTACAAACAAAATACAGAAGTGTTTGTAAACCTCCATCCTCCCAATATATTGTGGACCCCAAATACTTCCACAAGTATTTCATTTTACATTGCTGACACTATACAAAACTCCAGCACAGTAGTCAACAGGCTTTATTTTATTTTGCCTTGTTTTTTCAAGCCAGATGCATTAGTCAGTGGGCGTTTTTTAATTGTTTTAAGATCACCATGTAATCGCCAGGTTTCACAGTGTAAAAAAAATTATTTGTCAAGCTAGTAAAAGTTTTTCACATAAAATTCAAGCATTAAAAGTAGCAACTGCTTCAAAAGGCTGTGTTTAAAAAAAAAAGGTTTTGTGCAGCACTTTTTACTGCAGGAATTTTCTTGCAGCTTATATTTTCCTCATAAAGTACCAGGGCTGTGGAGTCTGAGTAGGAGTCGTGGAGTCAACATCAATTATGGGATTCTGGAGTCGGAGTCACCAACAATGTAATGTTTCTAAGAACAACAGCTGGAGCCTTTGTACCCACAGTAGCAAAACTGAGCCATGCAGGGGCTTTGAGGACCTCCCACTGGGATGGAAATCCAGAGATTTATTGAATCACAATGGGAGGGGGAGAAAAATAGCTGCCTAACAGCAATCCCCTCTGAAGTTCTGACTCATCAAAGCTCAGAATCAGACACAATGCACTGAGATGGCTGCCTCCACACCAATATTACAGCTAAACAAAATACATTGGTCAGTTCCAGAATGAAATTTTAAACGGTAGAGTGAATTATTTGCCACGTTAACAGTGTATTTTAGAAAAAAAAAAAACTATACCATAGGCATCACAGCACAATCCCTTTAAATGTATTATCTGGTCAGAGTTAAATTATTGCTTATACTATTAATTTATTTTATCTAATGTAGTGCCACTCGCTGTGCTATCATAGTAGGTCTATATCCTGTTGCTTATCTGTCTGTTTCTATTGATTTCCTGGCATTGCAGGATGTACTTATCTCACAATGTAGAGTGATATCCATTACCCCTTATCTGAATATTTTACAGTTGCCTGGTTATTGTAGTATGAAAGTTAAGCTCAATGCCTGCAATAAAACAAACAGTCTTTAGAAACAGACAATTTAATATTAATAAGAGGCTGACTGCAGTGACTATATGCAAAGACCCATAAGGGCTGTGTGTTAAAACCTGCCAAATGGAACCAGTATGGAGGTTTTGTTGATTGGAAACAATGGGCTACCAGAAAAGCAAAGCCAGTGAAACCAGGTTTGGGTGCTACCCCATGTAATTTGAATTTATTACACTATATTGGTTTCCGGTTTCTGTTGCCACAGGCGCTGACCTCTTGTTTTACTTTTTAAGTTTGGGAGTTTGTTGATTGGGAAACAATAGGCTGCTGTGGAGGACTGCTGTCTTGGTGGTTGTGCATTGGAAAAAATAGGAAAATCTGGGGTGGTACCATGGGTAGTAATGGAATTGTATGGAGCATACAGAGGGGAGCATAACAAACCTGGGTTTTTTCTCCCATCCTCCCACCCTAAGATTTTCTAGGATTATTAAGATATGAAATGGCGAATTAGCAGGAGAGAAGCTGCAATGTGGGCCCCACGTGGTGCTTGGCAGGCCCCTGGAACCATGTGGGGCAACCACCTAGAAATTATTCTGCTTTCCGTCTTGGGGGTAAACCAGGAGAAGCCAATTTAAGCAGACAGGCAACCACTGAGGGGCTCACTGACACTGGTTTTGTTTCCAGGTCAGGGAGTAACCCTACAGGAGAAGCCCATAAATGTCTACTACAACAACTGGTGGTGGTCCTGCCCATTTAATAAAGTGCAAAGTATGTTGTTCCTAAATTGAGATTTTTGTGGGCCTACATTTTTTATAGAGGAAATTTGCATTCAAGTTTTAAAAAACATGACCTCCTCTTTTTTCCAAACCAAGTTTTTTGTGGTTTGTGATTATTTGGTTACTGATTTTATAGAAATATTTGGTGCTGCTGTTTTGATTCACTGGAGTCTGATTTCTCACTACAGATACGGCTGCCACCTTTAAAAAAAAAAAAAAATTACCGGCCAGTGGTGGGGGCGGGATTTAAGGGGTGGGCTATGACGCAAGCAGGGACAGAGCTATGGGATAGTGCCGAAAAAGGGGCAGGTCACATCACCCGAAGCCGAAGAAAATGTTTTCCCTGGCGGGCAAGGGTTTTTTGTAAATGGTATTACAAATTACCGGTAGCTACATTGTTGGTAAATTTCTAATACTGGCCTCGGCCCAGGCAGGTGTCTTACCAGCTAATAAAATAAAATAACGGCCGGGTGGCAACCCTAACTTCAGAATCAGACCTTATCAGCCTATTGAAGAATACACAGACTGAGTTTCACTTTCTCCACTGCTGTCCAGTGTGCCTGCACCTGAATATAGTGAGTATAGTAGTGTCATGCAGACAGACATGCTGGATTAAGTGCCAAGATTTTGCACTGGAATCTGCCACATCTGTATGTACTGGAGCCAAGGCAGTGTATTTGGGTGCATCTACATTATGCAGCAGTGGAGTGAATTCTCTCCCTAAGTTCCTCCGCAGGCCATGATTTGCATTGTCTGTCCCTAGCCATAGAACCATGGTACATGAATCTCCCTGAGATTAATCTCCTGTAGAATTGAATCTCCCTGCACCTTATCCTCAAATGGTTTGCCAGTGGCTATGTGCTGGTCATGAAGCAGTATGGAGGCTGCTTGCAGGGTGCTGCCAAATGGGGGCCCTAAAGTTGGAGGAGGATGGGTGCCCGGGTCAGATGTGAGCAGACCCCTAATGTGGGAGCCCCAGTGGGCCCAGGCCCTCTCAGTACAACACTATTAGTAACCATTTAATCTCTTTATGTGTAATCATCCTTAGGCCAGGAGCACTCTGGAGCCAAGGCAGCATATTTGGGTGCAGCTACATTATGCAGCAGTGGAGTGGAATCTCTCCCTAAGTTCCTCCTCAGGCAGAGATCTGCATTGTCTGTCCCTACTCCCTAGCCATAGAACCTTCAACCATGACACGTGAATCTTCCTCTGATAAATCTCTTGTTGCGTGGCCAACTAATCTCCAAATGCTTTCCCTGGTTGCAGGGGGCTGCCATATGGGGACCCTGAAGTTAGTGAAGGAGGTTGGGTGCCTGGGTCAGGTATATGCGGGCCCCTAATGTGGGAGCCCCAGTGGGCCCACACCCCCCTAGTTCAACACTATTGGTAAGCACTTAATCTCTTCATGTATAAGGCCATGAACACACTGAAGGGCTTATTTATTCTGCTGTGTAAAATGAAAGGCAAATTTATCAAAGTGTGTATAATTGTACAGCACGTGAACTCCAGATTTGATGCCATTATTTTACATTGCTTCCAGTTAGGGTTGCCACCTGGCCGTTTTTTACTGGCCTGCCTGGTATTTGTGATGGCTGCTCCCAATGTTATTAATAGGGAAAAAAGCTGAATATATAGGAAGGCCGGTATTTTTTTAAAGAAAACGTGGCAACCCTACTTCCAGTAGAAGTCACTCTTAGTGGCTTTCCTTCGACATACAGTTGTGTGCCAGTCTTCCCCTGCTTCTATTAAAAAATTGCATTAGTGAAGACCCTTAGTTTGCTCTATGTATCTCTAAACTCTCAATAGCTTATTTTCTCAATTATAAGAATCCCCCACATGCAGAAGCATAACATGAATCCATATTAGTAGAGGAACAGCGCATGGAAACAGACTGCTGTTTGGACAATAGGCTGCTTCTGCAATGACCAGCTCAATCAAAAAGAAGTAAAACCAGACTGGAGAAATGTGACCATAACTGCAAAGTATTAATCGCTAGCTTATGTTCCATTATTGTTTAAAATAGTGAAGGCACTGCTGAGATTCGAACTCAGGATCTCCTGTTTACTAGACAGGCGCTTTAACCAACTAAGCCACAGCGCCCTTGAGGCATGACAGCCTATTCACATGGATTTTTGTGCCATTACATACCCAAAGAAGATGCTTTACTCACATTTTGCACCCTTTAAGTGCCACAGTACGTAGAATCTATGTTCTGTGGACATTTGTTTTTCTTTTTAAATGCCACAGAACGTAGATTCTATGTTCAGCAGCATTTAAGGTAGCTGAGAATGGAGGAGCGGCTTTTAAAATTGCACACTCATTCCCCACCCCCTAGGCAATGAGCAGGGGCTGGGAACGAGTGGCCCCTGAGGCATGATCACACAGGGGCCCCAAAAGCAGCAGCAGAACACATGCAATGGATGTGTTCTGCTGCTGCCCGTACTTCCTGCTCCTCAGATCTGCCCCTTGTGTATGTATGTATGTATACATTTATTTTTGGTGAATTATTAGCCATTTTATTGCATGTCTAGCCATTTTATTACATTTTCTGCTTTGTGTAGGTTTTGTTTACTTATTAGGACCCTCCCTATTCCCCAGGGGTGTACCCTATCACACACAATAATTACACTGGGGGCTGGGCTTGTATAGTGGCAAAAGTGGCAAAGTCACTTTCTTTCTTCCGTAATTTTAAATAAAAGGACTTAGTACACCTTAACCTCTGAGACTCCTGAGACTCCTGCTATCAACTTGGGCATTCTGCCCACACTGTAATGAACAGATAGCAGGGATCATGGGGCTACAGCTCCTAACATCCTGTACCGGGCCCAGGCCTGAAGGGGGGCTCGGTTGTGCTGCACTTTTTGAAATAGCCAGGCCCCCCTTGACCGCGCCAATCCGTGCCGCTACTTTCGTCCTGAAATGCTGAACAGCAGAAGTCCTGTAAGTGGTGAAAAGACCCAAAGACCCGAAGTCCCAAAAGCGGTGGAAAGACCAGAAGCCTTGAAGCAGTGAAAAGACCCGAAGTGTTTTTATAACTTGTGTGTTTTAGCGCTGATGTCTGTGTTGTGTAGAGTGGGCAGTACCTGGGGGTGGGGCTTGGGGTAGGCGAGTCTCAGGGGCCCCCAAAAATTTTCTTTTTTATCTTTTCACTCCCCTCATTGCTGCCTCTGTTGCTGCACCTATTCTGAACTAATGTGATCCAAACTTCTTTGGATCCCAACCATTAGCGGTCATTGCCCACTTTAGTACCTGCCTAAACTGGAATGCAGAGGGGGGGAACCAATCTTGCGTATTAATAGCAGCTGCCCCCCCATTGGCCATACTGGCATATATTCTCTTAATGCCCTGACCATTCATGATGCCTCTCCTGTAGCCTCCATGCCTACTCACCTACCCTTAGCTGTCTAATCTATTTTTGATTTGTTAATATATCTTTTTAAAGATAATCTTTTTCTCCTGTATGAGGGCATGCTTATAGATTAAACCTTTTCATACCGCCTACTTTGATGGAGGTACCAATTCCCTTATTCAAAAGGCTCCCCCAAATGCTAGTGTAAGGGGTGTTTCAGGGACTGCTGCAGCAGCCCTGATGCCACCCCCCTCCCGCTTCTAACTTCTAGCGTCGGAGCAGGTGGAGGAGGGGCCTCATCGCTAGTGCAGTGAGCACTATTGCACTCGCTGCACTAGAAGAGACAAATTTCCGTTTTAAAAAAAGGAAATTCGCCTCTTAATGTTACCAGAGGCAGCTTTTTCCCGCCCCTGGTAACAGGCTGCCCCGTGCCACCTGAAGCAAGGGTCTCACCTTGCCTTATGGCCAGAGCAGCCCTGGCTAGTGAGAATGCTGCCCTGAATAGTAGGCCTTCGAACTTCAGCCACAACCTACTGTCCACTATCGGCTCCCTCTTATCCCCTCTAGGGTCCTTAACTCTTGCCCATCCATTTATTTTCCTAATTAATGGTTTGTGCATTATATCCGGTTTGCCTTCTGCTATACAGAAATGAAAAATTGCTGCTAGCGTGGTACTAGCCCATGCTTTTGATTTTCTTTTCCTTTACATGACTGCCCTGAATAGTAGGCCTACAAACTTCAGCCGCAACCTACTGTCCACTATCGGCTCTCTCTCTTATCCCCTCTAGGGCCCTCAACTCTTGCCCATCCATTTGTTATTTTCCTAATTACTGGGTACTGCATTATATCTGGTTTGCTTTCTGCTATCCAGAAATGAAAAATTGCTACTAGCGTGGTCCTAGCCCATGCTTTTGATTTTCTTTTCCTATACATGACTGCCAGGAATGACAACAGATCCTTAATGCTGTAATCACTCTTACCCCTTTTGTAGAATAGCTGCCATCTTTTCCATACCTTTTTGTAGGTGGCAAGGATTCTCTCTGATACAGTCTTTTTGTACAGTTCCAACTGCCCTAAATTATTAGGGCATACATAAGCTGTTTTTGATGCATTAGGCACCAATTTAAAGAAAAACTCACACTTTTCCCTAGACAGAGCATCGGCCATGGTGTTCTCCACACCTGGCATGTGTTGCGCTCTAAATGATTAATTAAATCTTATGCATTTTAGCACTAGCTGTCTTAGTAGTTCAATTACTGGTGCTGAATCTGCTGATAAATTATTAACTGTGCACACTCAGGCCCTTATTAGTTGCAAGGACACATAGGCCCAGGCCTAGGGTGGCAACATTTTAGGGGTGTTATGCCGCCCAGCCACATCCTCAGGAGCACTGGGGACTCAAAGTTCCCCAGTGCTCTGGTGCTTGTCAGCAAGCTGACGCGTGTGCAGAGGAGAGTAGCCACATTAGGACAAGATATGGCTGAGTTATTAGAATGAAGAGAGTCAAAAGAAGGTGCAACACATCAAGAACTTGCAAGTCATGGTAGGTACGTGTTTGTGAATTAACAGGGGGTGAGGAGGGAGTTAATGAGAGTTGAAATGTGAGCATTTTGTGATCAGAGAGGGGAAACGGTGAGTTAGTAAAATTAGTGGTTGAACAGAGTCTGGTAAATATGAGGTCCAAAGCATTAACACTGGCATGATAGGGGGAGTCTGAAATGTCCACAGCTGCCAGAAATAGAAAGAGATAGAGTGAGAGCAGGTAAGTTGTAAGTTCTTAGTTTATATGAGAAAGAGGTGTTTCCTGGAATAGCTAAACAGAGTACTTTATATACTTCATGTATGGGGAGGGAAGGAGAGGAAATTAGAGAGGTTGAGATTTGTATAGAATTGGCTGGCGGACAAAATGGCTGGCGGAGAAAGGGTTAATATAGTTTTGAAAATGTGCAAGTGACCCATTGGTGATATAAACGTAGGAACACTGCATTTAAATCTGATATTTGATGTGAGGTATATGAACCCCTTGTGGCTCTTCTGTCTGGTACTGTACTCTGCATCTAAGCCTCAGTCTCTCATGGGACTGACTTAGCACTGGGTGTTCAGTCACTGTTCATGAACAAATAATGGTGCCATGACCTTTTAGAAACAAATAGCACAGAGATTCCTAGTAACTTATACCAAAATGACCCTCAAACATGGATGCCATCAAAAATCATATGCCAATTTTTGGCCAGATATTGGTTGGGTAGGTCCATCAGAGAGCCTCATACATAGGCAGATAATCTAAAAGGTCTAAACCATCAACTTAAACCTTCTCATGAAAGCCACCTTAGAAACTGCATACCTTCTAATGGCACTGATTTCTGAATTCAAGATGACAAAGAGGAGGAAGAGGGTGGGGTCAACATGAATTAAGAGAATGTCTTGGCATAGTTGCCTGTGTCCTAGGTAGATCCTAATGTTAGGTGGTATGGGTTCTCTCACCATATATGTTCCATGCAATGAAAAGCTGTGTAAGAGAAACAATAGCCTCTCTTAAAGACGTTCCCTTGTGAAGTGCTGGCTCTTTCTGAAAGCATAGGATCAGGCACAAAAATCTGAGATGATCTGCACATGTATAGTACAACTGTAAAATATCTTTGTTGGTTCAGTAATAGCATTTTATATATTAGAGTGAATTATTTGTAATATAAACAGCATCATTTAGAAATAAAAAGTACAGCATAAAAGAATCCCTTTAATAAGGACTGCATCCCTGCTAATGGTACAGACTTCTTAATTGAAGACCCCAAATAGGGGGAGGAGGGTGGAGCTAACATGTATAAGGAAATTGTCTTGGCATAGCTGTCTGTGTCTTAGGTAGATCCATTTTTAAAAACCCAAATGTTAGTTCTATGTTCTGTGTACATACATGAGGTCTCTTCCATGCAATGAAAAGTTATTCTAAACCCCCAGGGATCAGACTACTTTACACTCCATGCCATTCCATTGTATAGGTTTATCACCCCTTTATATATGAGAATAATAGCATATTGTAGGAGGATAAGGATCTCATTAGAAATATATTTTAAACATAACATGTAAATTGTCTTAAAAATGTATATATGACCCTAAAGTGGTTTCAAAATTCATCTGGAATCAGATTAGCTACCTTTATGCCACAAAGCGTAATTTTTTACTGTGTGACCAATACCCCTACACCTCTGTGGTCATTTAGATAAAAAATAAGTTGAAGTGGAATAGTATCTATAACTCTTGAGGATAAACTCTGCACTTCTCCAAATGATGATAAAACAAATTATTTCTTTATTTCATATCTTTAAAAGCTATCGGCAATGGCATAGTGCAAAAGTTACAACCTACTGAAGAATTTCGTGACCCATGGTCACTTCCTCAAAGTTTAATCTTTGTGTACAAAAAGACAAAACTTTATAGATAACGCCATACACCATCTTAAAGGAGGATTCAACCCTGTAAAAAAAACCTGTACCCCCCACCCCACATAGACCCCCCTCCTTCCTCCCCATGGAAATGCCCCATACTTACCCCTCAGTGCAGACTAGCATATTGGGGCATGCGCAGTTGGAGCATTTTGCCGGTTTGCAACAAAATGGATGGAAGTTGCTGAACTCCCAGTCAACTTACCGAATGTCCCAACCAGGTCCGCCATCAGGGGGGGATTGGGGGGACAAGTTTCCGGGGGCCGGGGCTGAAGGGGGGCCCGGCAGCACTGCAATATTCAAATGCCCCTTACGAGCGCAGAAGCGTGCGCTTGTAGCGAAGTCCAGAGGCAAAATGCGGTAGTGCCGAAGTCCTGAGGAAGCAGAAAGACCCCAAGTCCCGAAAGAAGCCGACACTGAAGTCCTGAAAGGAGAAGGAAAGGCAAAATTCATGAGCTATCTCCCTATGATGTACTCCTAACAATGCCCTGAATCGCTATAGCTCACCTAAGCGAATCCAATCGCATAAAATCAATCTTCAAGATCTCCTCTTATTCGCATTCATGCGGCCGCCATCTTGCTAAGGTATTGGATGCTTCCTTCGCCTCTTCCTGCGTATTGAGCATGCATGAACAAAATCCCTGACTAAAGCTGAATTTGCATGCACATTATCATCCAAGTGAGAACGGCTACGCCCCCTAAGACATGCGCAACACTCCTCAAGGCTGCCTCGGGCAGCAGGGAGGAAGCTGCCTGCAAAATGTGTGACGTCACTGGAGTCCAACGCTGCAGTCTTCACCGAGTGCTGTTGCTTCTACTAGATACCAGGGAGACAACTTTGAAAACGTTAAGTAAGTTATACAGTAAGTCCACCAGACTCAGGATAGAAAGCTATTTATGTTTTGCCTTTCCTTCTCCTTGAAGCAGTGAAAAGAACCAAAGTCATGGAAAACAGCTATATCTGAAGTCCTGAAGCCACGAGTTCAAGTCTACTGATACCAATGGGGTTTTTTTTTATTTAATCCCCTGGCCACCAAATTTTTATTTTAATACTCTATAGGCCCCTGCCACCAATTTAATTTTTTTTTTTTTTTTT
>CM044438.1:15070777-15101071 GCA_024363595.1 Xenopus borealis
CGAGCGCGAACAGTCGATGTTCGCGCGAACAAGTTCGCCGGCGAACAGTCCGCGACATCAATAATTGTAAGAGAAAACCTGACCCAACAAAGGATATGCAACTGCAATGCTAAAATACGTGTTTTTTCACCTGGAGACAGAGTACTAGTTTTGGCCCTTTTGGGACTGTGGAGAGTAGATTCCTTGCAAAATGGCAGGGACCCTTTTTAGTCATTGAGAAAGTTGGGAAGATAAATTACAAGGTACACCAACCTGGTAAGAGGAAACCAGAACAAATTTATCATGTTAATTTACTTAATCCCTGGAAAGACCGGATGTCATAGGTAGCAGTACCAGCCTATACAAATTATTTGTAGTAAGCTCTAGTCCTTTTAAATAATGGACCGCAGGTATGGCTCCCCGTCCTTAGCCTACGGTGCTCACCCGTAGTTTAAGTGGGCCCGGGTGCACATGCCCCAGACCTATCGCTTCCAAACAATCCTCTTCCAAAGAAAACACCGTGTAATAGCAGGCTACTCACCGCTCCTACAGTCTGGTCCGGGTGCTCTGCCCCGAACCCGCAGCTTGAGGGAGACAATATTGGCAAAACTTCCACTTGGCACGCACACCACAACTCAGGAGGATACGGTGAATTAAAAGGCTTTTTATTTCCCAAATTACAGCTCTGCCAACGCGTTTCGTGTGACCCCACACATATTCATGGGAACCTATGATTCCCATGAATATGTGTGGGGTCACACGAAACGCGTTGGGAGAGCTGTAATTTGGGAAATAAAAAGCCTTTTAATTCACCGTATCCTCCTGAGTCGTCGTGTGCGTGCCAAGTGGAAGTTTTAGCAGTACCAGCCTATGCTGTTTCTAATGTAACTCGCAAGACCCATCTGGTCCCTGAGGTTACCATTGCAGAAACTTTGTCCTCCTCCCAAAAGCAAGAGGTAAAAGAATTCCTCATGAGTAATAGGGATAATTTCTCTGACCTGCTAGGAACGTCTCCTGTTGTTGACCATGATATTGTCACTGAGCCAGGGGTTCATGTTAAACTCAAACCCTATAGGATTCCTGAAGCAAGACAGAAAGCCTTGGCTGATGAAGTGGCAAAAATGCTTGCGTTAGGGGTAACTGAAGAGTCCAGTAGTGACTGGTCTAGCCCAATTGTTCTTGTTCCCAAGCCTAGGGTAGACAAGTACATAGACAGGCTGGGTACTGCTTGTTATGTGATGAAATTGGATTTAAAGGACCAGTAACATCAAAAAATGAAATTGTAATAAAAATATAAGGAAGTGTTGCCCTGCACTGGTAAAACTGCTGTACTTGCTTCAGAAACACTACTATTGTTTATGAAAAGAAGCTGTTGCGTAGCCATGGGGGCAGCCATTCAAAGGAGAAAAGGCTCAAGTTACACAGCAGATAGCAGATAAGCTCTGTAGAATATAATGTTATCTGTTATCCATTGCTTATCCTGTGCCATATAGCCGTTTTTCAATTTCCGCCACTTAGCAGCTTGCTTTATGAACTATAGTAGTCTTTCTGAAGCAAACAGATCAGTTTTAACAATGCAGGGCAACACTACATGATATTTTCTTTACTTTAAAACACTTTAATTTTTTTGGTGTTACTGTTCCTTTAACAAAATTGTATAGTTAGATACCGCTATCTGAAAAGGGAAAGGGAAAAACTGCTTTTGTCACTCCTGGTGGTTCATTCCAGTACAAAGTAGTTGCAAAATGATGGTTCCTCAAGCAGCAAGACTACTGTTTCACAGTGAAACCCCAGGTCAGAAATGGACACTGTTGATACCCTGTCCTGGGTTCATTCCTGTTGGGCGTCAGTTATTCCAACCATTGGGTTGAAACAAAGAATTGGAATATGTGGTGAGGTCACCACTAGGATACCGGGGAAAGTCCAGGATGGAGCTTATTTATGCCCAAGGTTGCTAACAGAATGGTTCCGGGACTGCTAGTTCAGCCCACGTGTTATATGTTTTCCTGAGGCATCTCAGATGGATAATTAAAAAGGCAGCTCAAACAAGTGAGTGACACTCCAGCCTGAGACATCGACACATGAAAGCTGCCTGTGTGTGAGCTCACTGACAGGATTGAAATCCCTATAAGGTTTGGGATTTTGTATTTTCCTGAATGTTCTATGTTTTGGGGAGACAGGTGGTAGAACTCGTCCTGATTAGTTAGGAAACTGACCATTAAGAGGCTAGGATTTTATTTTAAACTGTTTATTTTGTTCATCTTGCTGGAAGTGAAAATAAACAGCTTCTGCCATGGGTTAGAAAAGTCAAAAGTTAAGGTAGAGTTGCGACATGCAGGTAGAGATCGCGGACAGACAGGAGGAGATGCGAGTTAGGAGTTCTGGGTTGAGATCAGGAGATGAGAGATAGCATAGAGGTGGTAGTGGAAACCATATGAGTTGATTAATTTGCTGAGGGAGGAAGTACAGAGGGAGAATAAGAAGGGTTCCAGGACAGAGCCTTGAGGAACCCCAACAGAAAGAGGTAAGGGAGAAGATGCTACTCCATTGTAGGAGGCACTGAAGGAACGATTAGTGATGTAAGAAGAGAACAAGGACAAGGCAGTGTCATGAAGGCCAAGTGAATGGAGGGACTGGAGGAGGAGAGGGTGATCTACAGTGTCAAATGCAGCTGAGAGTTGTTTTTGTCAGTGTTCTGCGGTCTTATGGATGTTACTATTTGACATTTGTTTTCCCAAAACATATAATCATAAAGACAGACATTATAACATTTGTGGTCATTTAGGTTAGCCATGACTATATCCACTTCTAATAAGCATTAATAACTGAGAAATATTACTCTTGGGTCTTGTAAACCAGGGGTCACAAGTAGGGATGCGCTGGTCGGTTTTCCTGACCCACACCTGCCTACCCACCTTCCCTCCACCCACATCTGCCAGAGCCTGACTTTTGGGTTCCTTTAATAGACCAGTGCCACCCCACCAATGACCTCCCAAAGAGACGGGGTGAGCAGGTGCGTATTTATAAAATTTGGAAGGTTGCGGGTGGTGACAACAGTCAGAAGAGCTCAACCTGGACCCAGCTGTGACCCGGAAAGGGGGGTGCATGATCGGCCCCAACCCGTAAGCAGGTAAACCCACAGGTATTGGGCCAGCCTGCACATCACTAGTCAAGTTCAAATCTTGCTGAGCAAAAATGTTGATACTGATAGTTATTGGTGTTGAATAACTTATGTATAACATGGTCATTATATATTAGTGGTAAAATCTCAGCAGGTTTCTGTATGTAAGGTATCAAAATAAAAAAATAGCTCAATGCAGTTGGCAAAAAAAAATTATTCATACAAGTAAATATGTCATTCACAGTACCAACACTTTCATACGTGATATCTGCCCCTCTTGTGTCACAGGCAAAAAAGTGTTCCAGTAACTCTAGCAAATCTATTTCATTTAAGTTGTAGTAAAAGCCCTGACATTTTAACCTTTCTTTCATGGCAGTTCCAGAGAACAATTTAGATTAAAGAATGATGGAAGAAAACATGGAGTCTCATCAGTGCCAGACTGGGATGCCAGGAGCCCACCAGAAAACCTTAGACCGTGGGCCCACTTTCCAAACTATAATTCCTCCTCTCCTCACTCAACTTCTTTTTTCTTCTAGTCTTTTATATCTACTTACTATATTATTCCATTATTATTTTTTCTTATAAATTAATAGGGAATGACCATAAAAAACTGGACGAATGGTTAAAAGCAAAACGATGCAAAGGACTAGTGAAAGCTGTGCACGCTTCCTGCTCACTTTGATTCAGCTCACCTGGTGCACAATTGTTGGAGGGTACGGCAACCCTTGTATACTTCAATGAGACTTTAGTCCATAACATATACAATGTTGCTAAAGTCCGTCTGTAACCAGACATTGATATCTTCACTTTTGCTACCATTTATGTCTACCAAGGGTAAGAATGTAATAATTGACCAGACCTTAATGCAGCAGGGACAGCTTTAGCTTTATTATATTGTGCACCTTGTGCCCGGTGTAAGTAGGCTCATTGCAGCAGTGCTTACATCTCAGTGTTTTTAAATTTGGAGGAGGAGAGGGTGATCTACAGTGTCAAATGCAGCTGAGGAGCTCATATTTATATTATTTTGATTATTTTAGGTAATATGTGTCACTCACTTGTATGATCGCATAATGGGATGGTTGTATATGTTATGGACTAAAGTATCTTTTTAATTAAGAACATCCCTTTTGGAATTGATTTGTTTGACTGTATAATGGGATGGCTACAGATGGATTTCAGCAACATTGCACACGATATGGACTAAAGTATCTTTTTATCAATATCATTAACTTATCATGTGGATAGGGGTGTGGACACTGAACCTCATACATGTGCTCCACCACTGAGCTACAACTTGCTATCAAAAAAAGTAGTCTGGTCTGATGAACAATTACTGGAGAAAACATGGAGATGCCAGTGATTGAACCCGGGGCCTCATACATGCGAAGCATGCACTCGACCATTGAGCTACATCCCCTCCACCTGCAATGAATTTTGGGTGATTGTTCATGATGTTTCTAATATTTTTTTTATAACTTCTGAAATGCCCTTTTATTTTGGCATGGCTTTCTTTTTACTTTATGGAATGTATAAAACTCTGGAGAGCCATGTTCTCTCTTTAGACCTGACAGATAAGGTCTTATGGGAAAAATTTGTGTAATTAATTTAGCAATTAATTTATATTCACACCCTTTAGTGTATTCTTACAAATTAAGTATTAGAAATACTCACACTTCAATTATTAACAACAGTCAAATATAATACCCCCACTAAGTGCAAACATCTCTATTCATGTCAAATTGTTCTCCATTTGTTATTCTACTTACAGATTAAAATATTTATTCATACTTACGAAGTAGCAAAGACTGTGGAACAAATGCATGCGAACATGTGTAAAATAATTTTAGTATTAAAAAAAAAAAAAGTAATTATACTCGGAAATAGAAAGATAATATGCTCATATCGATAGTCACTATTTTATGCCATTTGCTTCTTTCACAGCCCCCCACTCCCTGCGGTTTTCAGTCCTTGTGTCTCAAGCAATTTCTCATGATTTGTACATTCCTCCATTGGTGTCTTCTTACAAATCAATTACTAGCAACAAGCACACGTGTTTGGCACAAATTGAGATGTTTGCACTTAGCAGGGTGTTACCTTTCACTGCTGTTAATAATTGCAGTGTGAATATTACTAATTTTGAAAGAAGACATGAAAGTCTAAGACTTTATGTCTAAAGACAGAAAGCACTCTAGAGTTTTATACATAACGCTTGACCAGTGTCGGACTGGGACATCAGGGGCCCACCCAAAAACCTTACACTAGGGGCCCACCAAAAAAAATTAGACCAGGGGCCACTCTCAGTAATATTATTCTTCCTCTACTCTTTCAACCTCTATTCTATTCTCCTAATGTATTTTCTTTATATACTATAATCTATTATTACATCTATTTAGCCTCTAGAAATAGGGAATGGCCATGAACTTGGCCAAATTAGCAGCATGAGGGCCCACTGATACCTGGGCCCACCGGGACTTTTCCTGGTATCCTGGTGGGCCAGTCCGACACTGCGCTTGACCTGGTCACAAGGTATTGGGGGGAAAATATTGTTTATACATCAATTGTTTGGTATTATACATTTTATGGTGACTATTTGACATCTATTAAGGCATCTACCTTGCGGTGCAACACTAGCGTGTCTAACTCCAGATCAGATGGTTGCATGTTAAAATTACATTGGGGTCACTTTTTCTTTTTCAAGACAATGTACTATATATAATCATAGTTTAAGGTTTTCCAAAGGAATGGTGTTGGCTATGCCTCAAAAAGAAGGAACAAAAACAGGAAAAAAAGTAAGTGATTTTTTCGTGTGAAAAGTTAAATTTAATGATGACCTTCTCCCACCATCAAACAGTGTATGTGTGTCTGGAAAAGGGAAATAAATTCCCCTTTTCCCGACACATATACACTGTTTGATGGTGGGAGAAGGTCATCATTAAATTTAACTTCTTTTTGAGGCATAGCCAACACCATTCCTTTGGAAAACCTTAAACTTTGCTTTGGGAAAAAGAGAGAACCCTGGTTGCGACGCCATCTGGAGGACAAAAATTACTTTTTGGTTTGAACCTTACTTTTTCTATTTTTGCTATATATAATCATGTTGCTTCTTTGAATTATATGTATCTAATGGGGTCCTTCTGCTACAATATTCTACCTTGTTGATTTATAGAAAGGGGTGATAATCCTATACAAAGTCCAAAGGTGCAGACTATTCTTATAACTGGGGGATTTGAAGACCTTTTAATTGCATGGAACATTTGCCACGTGTAGGGGATACTACACAGAACCCATAACTTCCAGCGATTGGGTTATGTGACATTAACCCTCCCACTTTCCACTATCCCCCCATTTGGGAGCATTAATGCTGAATTCAATAGCTTTATGAGCTATGCAGTATTTAGTAGCAATAAGTCTAAAGGAGATGGACTTTTAGTGCAACCTTGATAATATTTCACCACTCATACCAGTGGCCTCCTATGTTCATCTGAGCTGTACGGAATTTTCCTCAAAGGGTAATACAGTCACCAAAAGCCAATTGGCATTTCACAACAAACATTACTTCTAGTTATATCACTTGTAAAACGAACACCTATCTCAATGAGATTCATGGTACCATTGTTCTCACTTACCTGAAAAAGAAGGTGTTAGCATTTAATGATTGATAACTTTTTTGCAAGTGAGGGAATATAGGATTATGGAAGATAGCTCATAATATAAATTGATCCAGTGACTGGTCCAATTGCCATCTTGGGGGCAAATTCACTAAGATGCGAAAAATCGCTAGCATTGGCTTCGCTAGAGTTCTCCGCACTTCGCCAGGTGAATTTTCGCCAACACTATGCAAATTCACTAAGATGAGAATTTGCACTCAAGGCGGCGAACGTTAGCGAAGTAGCACTACCGTTCGTTCGCCAGGAAAAGCTCAGTTACGCTAGCGATGCCTAATTTGCATCCGGCGGGAACTTAAACGTAAAATAGAAGTATATGTTACAGCCACTACATTACACTACACAAGCCCAGGAAACCTTTAATAAATAAAATATAGTTGTCCTATTGCCCTACATGTGCCCCCTGTATATTTGAGTTGCCATATGTTAGGAAACATAGGGGGGAAGGAGGGTAACCCCCCCAAAAAAATCGATCTTTTTCAGACTATCACCCTACAATGGTAAAATACACCAGCATTTTTTTTGGGACTTAGAAAAAATTTCCAATTTTTTTTTTCAAACTCCTATCTATTGTCTGACCAGGCGAAGTAAAGTCTAACGTAAGTGGTAACGTTCAGGAAAATTTTAATCTTAGTGAATTTGCGTAATTGCGATCCTTCCTCAGTGCGCAACTTTGCCTGGCGTAAGGGTGCGAAGGTGCGCAAGTCTATCTACTTCGCTAGCGAAAATTCACCAGAGTCGGTGTTAGTGAATTTCCGAAGTTGCGAAATGAGGATGGCGAATTAGCGCAAGCGTTAGACTCTTCGCGATTTAGTGAATTTGGGCCTTGGAGTCAAGAATGCTTTTTTTCCACTCTGAGGAAAGTTGGAGAGGATTTAGCTTTCAAAGAAAGCAATTTACCAGCACTCACCAATTATTCAGTCTCTTATAAATAAATCAGGTGCCCGTCACATGGTGTCCACTCCAACCGCCTTAATAATCCATCAGAAAAGTAGCAGACAGCACCATCAAAAGAATACAATTAAAAAGCCTTTATTTGTCGCTTATGGCTACATGATCTGGATAAATACAACATTTCAAGCAATAATGGCCCTTTATCAAGCTAATGATACACACAAGGTCACACATCTTTTTCTTTTCTTGAGCTCAACATGGCAAGGGAAATGTTGGTAATGCTTGGAAAAAGGTAAAAGATTTTGACACATATTCGAGACATACCCTAATAGGAGAAACAAGGGTCCCCCTACAGGGATTAAAGTCTTCCAAGTCATTAGAGCTTTATGAAGATCTGCAAGAAAAAACAAAGGTAAAGAATGATACTCTACAACCTTTTTATATGTAAAATACTTACATTCTTTTTAAAGGAGAAGGTAAGGCATATTTACTTGAGGGTGCCAAAAGTTAGGCACTCCAAGGTATTGTATATACTTACCTGACACCCCAGGCCAGTGCTCCTATCAAAAGAAAACAGCACTGGCCTGGGGTTCTTCCACTGCGCACCACAGAGTGATCGAGGAAGGCACATGCGCAGTAGAGCGAAATAGCAGACTTCTTCATGAAAGTTCAGCTTTTCACACTACTGAGTATATGCACTTGCGTGAAGAAAGAAGGAGGAAGTGAACGCTCCATGGTGCTCACTAGAAGAACCTCTGTACCGGTGCAGTTTTCTGCTGATAGGAGCACTGGCCCAGGGTGTCAGATAAATATTTACAACTTAACCTAACCTCTCTTAGTGTGGATCAAGTACAAGGGACTGTTTAATTATTAGAGAGAAAAAGATAAATTGGAGTCTATGGGAGATGGCCTTTCCATAATTCGGATCTTTCTGGATAACAGATCCCATACTTGTACAAAGATCTGTTTCTTCACAATGTCGTAATGCGTAATAGATCTTGCCAGACTAACTTAATTTCTTTTTATGAGAAGGTAAGCAGGGACCTCAATTCTGGGATGGCAGTGGATGTGATTTACTTAGACTTTGCTAAAGCATTTGATACAGTGCCACACAGAAGATTATAAATTAAGGAATGTTGGCCTGGAACATGGTATTTATACCTGGGTAGAGAACTGGCTAAAAGATAGACTGGAACATTTTCTAATTGGACCAGTGTTGTTAGTGGGGTACCGAGGGGGCTCTGTACTGGGTCCCTTGCTTTTGAACTTGTTTATTAATGACCTGGATGTGGGCATTGAAAGTACGTTTTCTATTTTTCCAGATAATACTAAATTGTGCAGAGCTACAGGTTCCTTGCAGGATGCTGCCACTTTGCAGAGTGATTTGTCTAAGTTGGTTTACATACCAACTCTAAACCCTTACAGAAGAATGCACCCCTTACTGTGCCGATGCTTGCTTATCACCTTTAAATCATCTTTATGTGGAAGTCTCTTGGGGGCACTGTGACTCACAGCTTAAAGGGAAATTTCAGCTTTATTAGCAAAACTGTTATAACACATGAAACATACACTAAAATTGCCACAAATGCATTCAATCTTCCATAACCTGCTAAATTTTGTAAAATGGAAATGGTAATTCGGGGGTTTTTGCACACAGAGGGGGGTACGGTCAAAATTGAGCCCTACCAACGCAACAACTTTTTATTTGTCTTTCTGTTTTTCAAATGTTGGGAGGTATGTACTGTAAGAGCAATATAACATGTATAGGGCAAGAAGTAATATAAGACTGTAATGTAAACCCTTTTGTTTTTGTGGTGACTAACGTGAGATTACTTCCAGCCCCGGATTTGTGGGCAGGCCACATAAGCCTGGGCCTAGGGCGGCAAAATGCTGGGCGCCCGCTGGCCACAACTGGACCTGTCCCCAGGATCGGAATGGGGGGCCCGGGGCTCACCAGGACTGCTGTCCAGGGCCCCCCTTACTTAGATGCGCTGGGGCGCATGCATCAACAGCAGGGGCATCATCAGGGGAGCACAGGGGGGGAGCGTTGTACCGGGCCTAGACCTAAAAGGGGGCCCAGCTGTGTTACATTTTTCATATTAGCAGGACCCTCCCTAGCGCCAAAGTTCATGTGCTTCTGAACCCAAAGCTGCACTGAAAGGGGCAGGGTGAGCAGGCACATCATCTGTTAAAGACAAACCCGGAAGTCAGAAGCCATAATATGACGGTGGTGGGTGGGAAGAGCAGGAGAAGAGCTCAACCCACCACCCACAAAGAAGTGTGGGGGAGTGTGAGGTCGGCCGGAACCCTGACTCGTGGGTATCGGGCTGGCCCGCACATCATTATTGTAAACGGTATGACTGTTTCTCACCTGTAGCCTACTTTTTTTATAGGGTTTCATGTGTAACAATACACCGGCAGATTAAAGCTCCCGATATCGGTCCTTTTTTGGCTAGGCTAGTGCAGAGAGCGCTATTGCAGAATCAGCCTCAAGCGGCAGCAGTCCCAGAATTACCCCTGGGTATGCCCTTCCTAACTACTATTTTCGGTTACCTATACCCTGACATTTTTTTACTTTTCTTGTTTTTATTTCTTTACTTCACAGGTGTTTATGCCAGAAGAGATGCAGAAGCAAAAGCGCCTGAAATCTAGCCTTCGTGCTAAATCCAAAGTAACAGTATTTAATGAGACTTTTCTCTTTAGCCTACCGAACCCTGGGAAAACCCATTGTCTGATCATTGTCTCATTATATGAAACTGTAGCAAATGGGAGAAAACTTATTGGACAGACATCTCTAGGCAACCAGGATACCAAAGCAGAAGATGGACACTGGGAACTTATGATGCAGTTATTACGTCAGCCAATAGCGAAGTGGCATCCACTATTTATTTGAGTAGACAATATTATGAAGGCAAAAGAATGTGTATCCTGGAGGTTACAAAGTGAGACGTCTGCTGTGAAACTACATAGAATGACAGATTTAAGTCTGGCCCCACATGATTAGAACTTCAGCATCATATCAAACTTTTATCATTACAATTCTTTGTGCACTTAAGTCTCCAGATACACTATTTGGCCATGTCCTCATTCACTGCCATGTATCAAGCTATCCATGGAAACACCATCAGAAAATCAATACCTAACATCAAATATCTGCATAGCCAGATCTTGGCAGGAGCCCATACAGAACTGGCTTGCTGAGATGGGAATAGAAGAACTTGACTGGCTACTGGCCATTAATGATAAAATAATACCTTGTACTTGATCCCAACTAAGATATAATTAATCCTTATTGGCGGCAAAACAATCCCATTGGGTTTATTCAATGTTTAAAGGAAAACTATACCCACCGAACAATGTAGGTCTCTATGATTCAACAGTGCACACAAACATACCAAACAAACTATAAAGTTAGGTCACATGAGCCAATTAACAGACAGAATTGTGTCTTACGCTTCTACACTTCTTCCTGTTACAGTTAGAGTTGAAATATTTCTGGTCAGGTGATCTCTGAGGCAGCACACAGACCATCACGAAATGGTGGTTCAAGGCAAGAGAAGTAAAAGGGCAATATTTACTTGAATATATATTCCAGTTTGGTAAGATTCTTTAATATGTCACTTAATTGTATATAAACTTTCTGTTGCTCAAGTATTAATTTTTGGGGTATAGTTTTCCTTTAAAGGATTTTTTTAGTAGACATATGATATTTAGATCCAAATGACAGAATGATCTGTTTACACAGGTTCCAAGCATTCTGGATAACAGGTCCCATACCTGTACAATAATCACCAACCAATGGCTCACAAACAACATTTTGCTTGTCAAGCCCTTCAATGTAGCTTTTTCTGGTCTTCGAGCAGGTGCTCATTTTTGAATTCAGAAGTATAGATATTACTTGAAAGCAACATGTCATCAAATGTAGTCTTGACTTTGAATCCACTTATCTGAGTTCAAATATCAGTGATTTGTTTTGTTCTCATCTGACACTATGAAAGAATTTATTGAACATTCCCTTACTTACAAATGGTCACTGGCAGAACTCACACAGAAGGGGATGTAGCTCAGTGGTAGAGCGCATGCTTTGCATGTATGAGGCCCCGGGTTCAATCCCCGGCATCTCCATGTTTTCTTGAATAATTAAGTTTGTAATGAATTTATGTTTTTAGGGTCTCACATAGGTTTATAAAAACTGTCATTTGAAGAGCTGACTAAAACATGCTCCTTATGAACCTTTACACCAGACCAGTGATCCACAACCAGTGGCTCCAGAGCAGTACGTTGCTCACCAACCCCAAATGTACTGCCAAATAGAGCCTCGTGTAGACTGCCAGGCCATATAGGTGTCAGAGTAGGCTCAGTTACTACGTGAGCAGTATAATATAAGTATAATATAACTACTAGTACAAGTGTTAACTGACTTGTGTGTCTAGGGCAGTTGCTTGTGAGCATCATGTTTTGCTGTAAACCCATTGGATGTTGCTCCAAGTGGCTTTAAAGAGGGTGCTAATTTTTTAATTCCTGGCTTGAAGGCAAGGTTTGGTTGCAAGCCATGTGGACTGCCGAACACAGTCTTTGGTAGGCTGCCAGTCCACATAGGGGCTAACAAATAATTAATAGCAGCCCATATCTGTTACCCCCAAGAAAATTATGTTGCTCTCCAACTTTTTATTATATTTGAATGTTGTTCATGCATAAAAAAGCTTGGGGTTCCCTGGTCTAGGGGTATGAGAACAATCCAAACAGCCAATTATAGCCCTTATTTGGCACCCCTAGGAACTTTATTCAACTTATGTTGCTCCCCAACTGTTTTTACATTTGAATATGTCTCACGGGCAAAAAATATTGGGGCCCATGCACCAGACCAAATGATTTCAGTTTGACATCTGTTCTGATTTCAAGCAGCCACCAGCAAAATAATTATTAGGGTGTTAATCTTTTATTCAGTTTTTTTTTAATGAAAATTACATTTTACCACAAAATAAACTAAGCAAATAAACAAAAATACAAGTGTTAAAAATACATTTGTGTTTAAATGTATATGGGATGTTTTGTATTTTTTTGAATTTGTAACGGGCAAATTTATCAAAGTCTGAGGCTGGAGATTCACGCTTAATAAATGCGAATCATCAATGCTTTGAGTTTAAGTGATCCTGAAATGCTGATTTTTTACTTATAATGTAATGAAGTTTCATCTTTCCAGCTCGGATCCACTGAGATCTGTCTGAAACCATGGGAAAGTCTAACATTGGGATTTCGAATTTTACATTTTTACATGTTTGAGCGAACGCCTGACTGAGGGCAACCAGTTAAGCTGGAATTAGAGAAAAGTACAGCAGATTTCAAAATGTAATTTACTTAATTGAGTTTAACCCATTCAAGAGATTTCTTAAACTTTACGGAAATTCAAGGATAGTTTTGTGATCAGTTAATTGTAGATGATGCCATATTATGCAAGATGACTAAACACAACAATTTTTGACAAATATGCCCCAAAATATACACTTTACCAGCATGTGCTATCTGCTGTCATACAAAACGAAAACAAAAGAACATATCCCCACTTTTAGGGATTATATGGATCCAAAACAGAATGAGTTTTAAGATGTGCATCCATATTAGCCCTTGTTGTGAAGGCTTTCCCACACTCAGGACAAGTGTATGGTTTCTCTCCTGAGTGGACTCTGTAGTGGACATCTAGGTGTATCCTTTGAGTAAAGCATTTCCCACACTCAGGGCAAGGAAATGGTTTCTCTCCCATATGAACTCTTTGGTGCATGTTGCGATGTCCCCTCTGAGCAAAACATTTGCCACACTCCCGGCAAGAATACGGTTTCTCTTTTGTGTGAATTCGGTAGTGCGTTTCCATGCACAACCTCTGAGAAAAGCATTTGCCACATTCTGGGCACACATATGGCTTCTCTAGTGTGTGGGTTCTGAAGTGTTTCTCCAGCAATGTTCTTTTGTCAAAGTATTTGCCGCATTCAGGACAGGCATGTTGGGTTACCTTTGTGTGAGTCCTAAGATGTTTATTCAGATTTGACCTAAAAGGAAAGCCTTTGCCACATTCAGTGCACACAAATGGCTTGTTGTGAATTCTCGAATGGGAAGAAGCCTTAGAAAGTGTGGGGAACTGTTTTCCACAAACATTACATTTATGGGGCCTTTCCTCCTTAACTTCAAGTTTATAAGGTTTTTCATCTTTAAGTTTTGCTTGGTGATCATTCACTACGGACTCAATATAGGATACGTCACCATTGGTCCCAGTGACAAAGTGGTCACGCAGATTCTGCGTTTTGTAGCCACGCGGGCAAGGTATTGATAAAGGTGTAAGAATTACTTTTCCAAATGGCTTTGGTTCATTACATGGAACTCCGTAGTGTCTGCCCTGAAAATCTGTGCAAAAGCGACTATTTCCAAACACCATTTTATCGGATGGGTGTATTGCATTATGGGAGTTTACTATAATACCCCTTTTCATATGCATCCCTTCCACTGATTTGCAAACTGCATTTGTGTATCCTCCCAATATATTCTTCTTCACATGCATCACTTCCTCTGATGTGCTGAGCGCACTGCGGGGATCTGCTATTTTGCTTTTGATGCACATCATTTCCTCTGATGTGTTCATCAAACTGTAGGAATCCCGAACTGTATTCCTATTCATAAACATCCTTTCATTTGATGTGCAAATTGCTTTGTGGGAATCCCCTAATATATTCCTTTTCATATACATTATTTCATCTGAGGTGCAGACTGCATTGTGGGAAACTTCTAATGAATTCTTTTTTAAGCACTTTGTTTCATCTGATGTGCAGACTCCATTATACGAATTCCCTGTTTCAAAGGGAGAGAGAAAAATTAAAAATGTATGTTCTAAAGAAACTGCTAATATCAGGTTCTTTTACCCATGGATTCAGTATTATTCCTAATTCAATAGTTTCCCTAATACCTCCTAGCCACACTGAATATAATGTAGAAAGTTCAGTTGTGGTTATGCTAAATTGTCTGAACATTACATGAAAAAATCCCATTCAGTGAAGCACTTAAATAGTAACATTTCAGATACTAAAGAAGTTCTGCCTGGAAATGTGGGAAGGATACCTAGGGGCAAATTTACTAAAATTCACCTAAAAATCCCTCAAATCCCCTCGAAATTCGATAAGCATTCGACTATCGAATGCTTATTGAATAGTTTTAGGCTATTATTTCCTCGATATTCGATTTCTCGATGAAATCATCGAATACTGATCGTTCGATTTCACGAAAAAATCCAACTTTTTCCGGCAGGTGTTTGCAAAAGAAGCCTATGGGGGGATTCCCATAGGCTTCTATTGGTATTCGGTAGGTTCAATCTGGCAAAGTAGGCATTCAAATAAATTTTAAAGTTAAAATCCTTCGATCATCAAATGGTCGAATGATTGAATATCCGATCGTTCGATCTTTTGAATTTTCGGTATTCGATGATCGAAGTGGCCAAATTTGCATATTCAATCCTCTGAAAAAATCGTACGATTGGTATTTGATCGAACTTCAATCTCTTCACATGAATTTTGTAAATTTGCCGCCTAGTGTACAGCAACTAGGGATGCCGAACCTCTGAATCCTTCTTGAAAGATTCATCTGACTACTGAGCTGAAGGGGACTAAGACCACATTAGCCCATTGATGTAGTGGGAAGTGGAAAATGTTTTTTACTTCCTTGTTTTGCGACTAAAAGTCACGAGATTTCCCTCCCTGCCCCTAATTTGCATATGCATATTATACATACATATCGTTATTCCAGGCAGAAGGATTCAGCCGAATCCAATTCTTGCTGAAAAAAGGCCAAATTTTGCCCAAATCGCGAACTGAATCCTGGATTCGGTGCATCCCTAATAGCAACATTATATCTCTTTAGGCTATGGACAGAAGGAGCATTGACTCTGCTGCTCTCAGGATGAGAGAAGTAGATTGGCTCCATGGCCAAGCTATTACTTTAAACCACTTACAGTCACACTCAGCACAGAAGAGGTCGCCTGAAAACGCCTCCTTTCACATATTTGGGCAACTTCTGCTGAATGTACCTGCACGCAAGCAATCTTATTTAAATCAGCAGAGATAGGACATGGGAGTAGATCCACTTCTCTCTTAAAATAAAATATGTAGGATGAGAGCACTTTTCTCTGCCTGTGTATTGAGCACACGTGGAGAAAAACAAATCTTCTCCTTCGAGTAACTTCACTGGTGGTAGACTGTATGCAACTACACTGAGCAGATTTTGGTGCCAAAAAGTATGCATTTATGTCCCGAACTCTGCACAATTTAGCTGCCCACAGTTCAATGCAGTGCCTTTCAGTGCAGCTATATGAAGAAGCAGATGGGAGTGGATCTACTTTTCTAAAAGTGCAGGCTGAGAAAAGTGCATCATCCACTAAATGGGACATTGCACTAAAGGAGTTCTAAGGAGTAAGTAGGTTGTTGAAAATCCTTCTTCTTGGTTAGTGTGAATTTAGCCTGGTATCCCCTCCCAGTCATCTCATAGGGACAACAGATATCATGGTGCCTTTCCTCCTCTCCATTCATATAGTGCAACAAGATCGAGATTATGGAGGCCACAAAACATCATATTTAAAAACTTTCCAGAGTTTTAATGGTATATCTATTGAAAGCAATGGCTGGCTCTTTTATTATCTGCACTACTGTGTCTGACTTTCAAAATGTAGAAAGTTTAATTCTAAGCAACTTATATACTGTATATTTATTAAAAACTTTTTAAGGTGGCCAAACAGAAGCTGCTGACTTAGTCTGTGTATGGTTCCCATGGACAGGTCTGATATTAATTGGGCAGATTTTAAAATCCTGTTGGACTAAGATCATATTGGCTCATTGATGTGATTATGTGCATGCGCTGGGGCCAACACTCCAATCAGCACAATATTGTGTTGTGCATGGATAGCCTAATGGAGCACAAATCCACTAGGTCATACATGGTGAAATCCACTTTTTTGGACATACGTACAAGCTGTTGATTCTAGGGAGTCATATAGGCTGCTGAGTTGGCAGATTGTATTGGCACATGTCCAAATGAAAACAGTATGTTTCTAGCTGTAACATTCTCTGCACTTATTAGGCTAGGACCACATTTGGTGGATCTTGGCCTATGGAAAAAGCAGGCTAAGAATCGGCTCCTCCACTGCTGCTGTTCTGGTTGGTGTGCCTACACTGGGAAGCATTGTCTCTGCTTGGGTGCAGGCAAATACAACAGACATTTTTCATGTGCTTTGGTACTAGCGGGAAGATTTCCCACGGGTGATAAATCTCCCTTTGTCAACACCCTAGAGGAGCTCAGACTCCTCTTAGAGTCAGAACCAAAGAACAAGCATTGCTTTCAGATGCAATTGCAAATAATTTTAGAACCACCAATTATGCTTAAGAAACATGCTTAGAATTACATTTTTCGGGTAGAAATTCTTTTTAAAGGTAGCTTTATTTATTAAGCAAAATACATCCACGCATTGCTAAGAATTAACACTATTATTATTATCACCTCTCACCGTTATCAAAGGCAGAATGGAGGCCAGGTTGAATTCTGTTTAAATCATTAGTCTCTTCTGTCTTCTCCTCAGCAATGAGCACATTGTCTGGAGTTTTTTTCTGGGTATATGCTAGAATGAATACAGATCTATAATCATCATAATGATTACTGCAGGATTTTGTATTCAATTTTAATACTAATAAAATACAATTTTTTTTAAACTAGGGATGTGCCAAATCCAGGTTTCGGATTCAGAATTTGGCCTTTTTCAGCAGGATTTGGCTGAATCCAAGTGCCTGGCCCAACTAAATCCAAATCCTTAAACCCTGTGAATTTTCTGCACAGCTCTTCTCAACCCTTTCCTTTTGGTTTGCAAATGTTGGATTTGTCTGAATTCCAGAATAACATATTTGGGGCATTTCACTTGGATGGATCATCATATTTGAAAGCTGGGCAGATATGGGCTGTTAATTAGGTCTGGACTGGATATAAAATAGGCCCTGGCATTTCAACCACACAGAGGCCCAAAGAACCCCCACCAGCTCAATAAATAGTGACTGTCTATGGCATCTTACAGCAGCCCCTTTTGGAATTTGCCACAATATACGGATTGCAAATCTGGACCTGCTGTGAAAATCTCTATAGAAATATTACTATTTAGGTTCCCTGTAGTGGTGTGCGGGTAGAGAATTTCTTGACCCCCACCCAGCCGTAACCTGACCCTCCCAACCCACAGACTTTCCCCCTCTATTTATAGACCCATGCCTGCCCGCAGTGATGTCACAAAAGGGTCGGGAGCAAGTCTATAAATTTAGGAGCCGAAAGCCTGCAGTGCTAAATCGACCTGAAAATTCTGTGCAGGAGTCAGCCCAAACCCTGCCCAACCTGCACATCACTATTTCCATGGTGCAAAAATACAGCAGTAAAATTATTAGGATTTTATTACCCACCTGGGCCAATGTCTTTAGCAACAGGCTGAACTGGATTTCCATGTTCCTCTGTTTTGTCCACATGATTAGTTGCAACAATGTTTTGATTTTCTTCACAAAGGTCTGTTAGATACATAAATTAGATACATTTTACCAATCTGACCCAATCAGGGGTTTGTATTTAAAATATAACAGCCTAGTATAGTTTGCAGATATCTTCAGTAAACTATAAGGGGGTTATTTGTTAAAGTAGAGAAAACTCTTATTTTTCAAGATTTATTAAACTCCGATGGTGTTAAAAGTCAGAATAAAAAAGTACTCCAACTTAGACCTGCAGAGTTCATGTAGAATTCAATGGCAGATGTTATGTTGACATTTTGAAGATATCCTGATCTGTACTTGTTTTGTTCAATAATCCAAAGATTTCTTGGTTTTTGGATCAGGCGCCAAATCCAAGAAAATCATGGGATTCAGATTATTTTACAATTTTAACAAGACTTTTCTCGCTTAACAAATTTTCATGATATGTATTGATATATGGGGGTAAAGTCAGTGGTCTACAGAAAATAGCGAGAAAATTTCGTAAAATTTTTAAATCTTAGAGAGATAATGATGACTTCATTTGCTTACAGCAATTGCTCTGATGCATAAAACATTCTTGTATAATTTACATATAGAAGAACAAATAATTACTGTAGTAACAGTCAAAATATTGACCATTCAGGTAAAGGCGAACATACACAGGTCAGCCCCATACACTTTTTCCATGGGCTGAATGGATAAGGGGCCACACATAGTATGGCTGCATCCCTATTATTGTGTAAACTGCAAATCCTCTTTACTCAGAGACGCTCCTCCAACAAGGTGAGTTGAGACTCTCGCCTCATGGGGAAGAGCCCTCCCCAAGTTACCAGGGGCGGCAAAAATGCTTCTCCTAGTAATTTTAAGAGCCGAATATCTGGTTTTCAACCCAGAAATTCAGCTCTTCTAGTGCAGAGGGTACAGTTGCACGCTCTACATGAATGCCGTGGGGAGGGGGGGCGCGGCAAAACAAAGGCCACCTCAGGCAGCAAAATGGGCAGTATTGCTCCTGTCTTTACTTCATTTTCTTGTGAGCCACAGCTCCTCTTCACTTCTGCATCTACCAATGTTCCATGAACTGGCTGACAGTGCCATTCTCTGCCCTTTTCAATTCTGTACATGGATATTGGTTGGGCTCATTTGAACACCATACAATCTACTGATAATCTGGCAAAACTTTCATATGATTTTATCAGTAAATACATATAGACAAATACAATACGTCCTCTGCACTCCAACCAATTATAAATATATATTTTGCCTTAAAGGAAAACTATACCCCCCGAACCATTTTCATAATAATACACTTTTTTTAGTAGCATGTGCCATTGGGTAATCATAAATAGATAATTGCCATTTTAAAAAATAAGGACGGCCTCCTGGGATCCTAGGATCCAACGGTGCACACAAACATACCAAACAAACTATAAAGTTAGGTCGCACGAGCCAATTAACAGACAGAGTTCTGTCTTTTGCTTCAACACTTCTTCCCTTTACAGTTAGAGTTGAAATATTTCTGGTCAGGTGATCTCTGAGGCAGCACACAGACCATCATGAAATGGTGGCTCAAGGCAAGAGATGCAAAGGGGCAATATTTACTTAAATATATATTCCAGTTTGATAAGATTCTTTAATATGTCACTTGATTTGATATAATCTGTTGCTCAAAAATTCATTTTCGGGGTATAGTTTTCCTTTAAGCTACTAAAAATGCCTTACCTTTTAAACATAATATTGAGGTGAGTTGAGACTTTCGCCTCAGGCGGCAGCGCCCTCCACAGGTTACATGGGGCTGCAAAAATGCTGCTCCTGGTAACTTTAAGAAGTGAATTTCTGGTTTTCAACCCAGAAATTCAGCTCTTCTAGTGCAGAGGGTGCAGTTGCACAATCTACACTAGCAATGTGGACCACACCCTTGCCCAGCACTGAAAAAGTGAGTGCTGTGGGGGGGTTAACAAAAGCCACCTCAGGCGGCAAAATGGGCAGTATTGCTCCTGTCTTTGCCGATAATCTGGAAAAACTTTCATATGGTTATATTATCAGTAAATACATATAGACAAATACAAGAGGTCCTCTGCACTCTATATTATAAATACATTTAGGACATTGAGACATTTTGTGCCTTAAGCTATTAAAAAATCGGTTACCTTTTAAACAAATTACTGATTGTTTGTCCATATATTTTTTAATAAATTAGTGTTGAGCACAACTTTCCTTTGTTTTTTATAGTTTACACAGTGGACACCCCTTCTCTGTGCCAATTTTTTTAGTGCCTGTATCCGCCGGTAGTTAGGCCACTGGCTCCCACTCAGCTATAGTCAGGTGATCCCAGTGGTGGCCAATAAAAGGGCAACAATGTCTGGGAGTTTTAACCTTGAAAGCAGCAAGTAATTTGCAGATAAAACATATTCCCTGTGTAAAATGTATAATGAAGCAATAGTATTCTTAACAAACAGATGCAAGTTGACTGTAGTACTGGCCATACCAGGGATGACTTTGACATAGTTGGCCAGATTAAATATATTGCAATATTTGGACAAAAAAATCCCTATTTCGTTTAAAGGGTAAGGCTTTTTTTAAGTAGCTCAAAGGGTCAAAATGTCTCAGTGTCCTAAATATATTGATAATGTTATGAGTGCAGAGGACCTCTTGTATTTTATATTGTATTCTATATGTATTTTTTTGGTGATAGCCTCATTGCACCCCTGCTTAATGGTTTTAAAAATTAGCGGCTAGCACAACTTGTTTGTTCTCAGTAAATATATGTCCAACTTATGTTAAACACCACCATTCTATTAAGGACCTAAACCCCCAGATACTTGACCAAAGTTTAAATTTTATCAAATGTATTCATCAATTTACTGCTTTTGTCCAGCATCATTAAAAAAGTACCCTAACCCAAAAAAACCAAACAAAAGCAGTGAAGATTGAATAAACGGGTTCCTTAGCATAAGTAACTCTGCAGATGAACTTAGTGCATTAGATTGAAAGATAAATGTGCATATACAGCAAAGATTTAAATGAAACATTATTTTAGTCTTGGCATCGTTGAAGTACTATAATTTACCGATAAGCATATAATTAATCAGCATTCCATCTGCCAAGACCAAATAATGTGAGTCGACCAGTCTCATATTCTGTGATTGATAGAGCAGTTAGGAAAACTCTGTTCCCATATGCGGTGAGCTCAAATTAATTACGATGTGTCTCGAATTAATTAAGATGTTGGATGGTTGTTAAAAATGCAGACTCCAATGTGTAAATACGGAATGTGTCATAACACACAATGTTCACGCAACGAAATTGTTCTCCATATCACAATGCTGTGTAATAAGTATACTTATCATTCCAATGTCTGTATAGACAAAGAGCGTTGCTCATATGCTTTTAATGCACTTAGTTCACCTGCACAGTTACTAATGCTAAGCTAACATTATTATTTATTCAATATTCACTGCTTTTGTTTGTTTTTATGGTTTAGGGTACTTTTTTAATGATGCTGGTCAAAAGCAATACATTTATGAATACATTTGATAAAATTAAAAACTCTGGTCAAGTATCTGGGGATTTAAGTCCTTAATAGAGTGGTGGTGTTTACCATAGATTATATAATTGGACACCCTAGAACCTTGCAGTACAGCATTTATTGGCCAAACAGGGATTGAATACTTTATTTGTATTACATGTCCTTAACTTAACTCATACAAACAAAATCAATAATTCTCTTTAGCCACTTTAACTGAATACTGATTGTGAAGTCAAAGAACGCTGAGCCCTGGTCAGCTTGTAATCACCAAGTCTGCCATAGGCAAAGTGTTTGTCGTACATTTAAAGCTGACAGAGTAAAAGGTGGATAGAAACATTTGGACCACCAATGTTTTCCTCAAAACCCCTAAATGCCATAGACCTCATAAGAAAGTTTTACCAGAGTTTTGTTGGTCAGGAACCTCCGAAGACTTTTGCTCTTCTGTTACAACATCCTTGTAATGTTTCTTGTGTCCTTCTATGTACTCCCATTCCTCCATGGAAAAATAGACTGCAACATCCCCACACTTTATTGGAACCTATAAACAAACACATTAATCCAGCACTCCACAGATCATCCAAGGGCTACAACACACAAAGCACCAGAACAACCACCATTTCTGTTCCCAGCCATCCCATTTCTGTAATGATTTGAGCCTAACAATCCTCATGTGGGTGTTCTGCTGCAGTATTGCTGGTTTCTTGGCCAATGTACTTGTTCTGAGAAAGTTATAGGAATTTGATGTGAAATAGTGCACAACCCTTAATGATTAAGCAACAATGCTTAAAGGGGTTGTTCACCTTTGAGTTAACTTTTAGTATAATGTAGAGAGTGATATTCTGAGACAATTTGCAATTGGTTTTCATTTTTTATTGTTTGTGGTTTTATAGTTATTTAGCTTTTTATTCAGCAGCTCCCTAGTTTGCAGAGTCAGTAGGGTAAAAATTACCCTAGCAACCCTGCATTGATTTGAATAAGAGACTGGAATATGAATAGGAGATGGACTGAATAGAATAAGTAATAAAAAGTGGCAATAACAATACATTTGTAGCCTTACAGAGCATTTGTTTTTAGATGGTGTCAGTGACCCCCATTTGAAAGCTGCAAAGAAACAGGAGAAAATTGCAAATCATTAAAAAAACTATGAAAAATAAATAATGAAGACCAATTGAAAAGTTTCTTAGAATTGGTCCTTCTACAATATACTAAAAGTTAACTTGAAGGTGAACCACCCCTTTAATTGCCCAATGCTTTTACATTACCTATCTGATACCCCATGTTCCTCTATGAGGGTAGGGTTGCCATATTTGTGCAGCAGTAGTCTGGTAGTATTAGAAACTCTAACTGAAAGGATAGTCATGTTGGCAAAACAGACATAGGAATTTCAAGTAACATCTACGTACAAAAGCAGACCCACCAGAGAAAAATGGTCAACATGACCTATAGGTTATTTAAAATATACATTAATATTTTAAAAAGTAGTTTTTAATGTCAGTATTCACTTTATTAATGTAATTAAAGTAAGTTTTACTTGGAAATATTGAATATATGATGGCTAGATAACGGATAATGGATCCTATTTTCAAGAGTACATGGTTGTTACAAGAGTCCTGTTAAAGACCTTGTTTCAATGGAAAGCCCATAAGAACACATTTTCCCAAATTATCACAAAGGTATTGGGGTAAAGTTGAAAAAAGGAAAGGATCAGGTGACATGCGGGCGTGGTCTAGACATATTGGAGCTGTAGCTGAAACTTTTTTTTTTTTTTTTTTAAATATGGGTCCCAAGGAAGAATGGCACGTGCTAATTGTCAAAGTGTTGCCTGGTATAAAAAAACATATGACATAGAATAAAACAATCACATATGATAACACACACACAAAAAAAGGAAATGTTTACAGAAGTTGGTAAAAATGTCAAAGGAGCCTATTAAAGGAAAACTATAACAATATATTTTTTAGATTGCGTAATCATAAATATAAAATTGCCATTCTACAAAACAAGGGGCACCCCCTGGTATCGTAAGATTCACAGTGCACAGAAACAAACCAAACAGATCATACAGGTTAGGTCACATAAGCCAATTAACAGACAGAGTTCTGTCTTTTGCTTCCACACTTCTTCCTGTAACAGTTAGAGCTGCAGTATTTCTGGTCAGGTGATCTCTGAGGCAGCACACAGACCATCACCAAATGGTGTTTCAAGGCAAGAGATGTAAAAGGGCAATATTTACTTAAATATATTTTCCAGTTTGGTGAGATTAATTTGATATAACTAGATGTTGCTTGAGTATTCATTTTGGGTGTATAGTTTTCCTTTAATCGAGTTGTATAAAAACCAGCTCATCAATACACAACATATTATCTATACCCTTCTCAGAAAAGCACCACTGCTTTGGGATGGGATTGGCTTGTTTAGATGCCAGCTCATACCATTGGTTTCAGAATGACATATTGGTCAGGAAGGTGTCTGATTATTTTTACCAACATAGTGAATATTTACTTTTTTATGGACATATTGGAAGTTATGCGTACACACAACAGAAAATACTGAAAGATTAAAAAATTAGGGGGAATATATAGCCTATAAGAACTCACCTCTCTGGTTAGCAGCTGAATGCTACTGTGGGGATAATTCTTCTTCACAATGATGTATTCCTGGTACGAGAGAGGCACATAATTACTTTACAGCAGTGGTTTTCAAACTTTTTTTATAGTTCAAGTCCCACTTGAAGGTCCACCTTTGGCCCGGGGCCCCTATGAAGGTCTGAACTTTAGCCAGGACCTCATTTAGCTCATAAAATGGGCACAGATATAGGATATAAATCTTAGTCTATCAATCATACTTTCTACAATTTCTATGATAAATACTTCATCCTTTTTACCCTAATGGACCTTCAAGTTGGGTCTATGGGAGAAAATGACTATTGCCCCCTTGTTATTTCCAGGCATATGCACATAATACTCATTTTACATTTTTTAGATCAAGGAAAGCTCAGACTTGTAGACTAGTGGAAGCTATAGGTCTGTAGATTGGAGATCTTTGATACAGACTACTATAGCCCATAACTCATTAAGAACATTTTACTAAACAATAGAAACATACTCCTACTGGGTTGGTTAATGCACCGTCCCTCAAAAGGAAAGCCTGGAATGTCAGGTTACCCCAAGAATTAGTGAAGAGTATGAGGCAACACTGGCATTGACATAATACTAATCCCACCATCATTAACTATGCTTTGCATTAGGTTCTGCTGGTTAAAAAACATCACCTGCATTATCAATGTAAACAGGTTTAGACTGTCCCACGGGATACCAAGGAATATCCTGGTGGGTCCTGTTCTGGTTCAGTGAACTGTTATTACCAAGATGCACCATCACCTACAGTATCTGCCTTCGCCTCACTTGGCTGCTGCAATACTTCTTGGGTCCTGGGGCCCCTAGAGATCAGGCTCTCTGGTAGTCGTCAGGAACTCCAGTACAACAATGAATGGAAAACTTCATCCTACACTTATGTAAGTGATTAGCAAGGGGAGTCAGATGCATGCATTATGGATACATTATGGACTAAGAAACTGAAGAAAATAAAGATGGATTCCCTTGAAAGAGGGGTACAATGAATTCCATTTCCTATATGACAACTGAATACAAAAAACAATAAACAAACAGAAATATGTTATTCATTATTTCATTAGGGATATAAAAGTCTACAGCAATGCTGATATTCTTCTGCAGCTCTTACCTCTCCAGTAAGCAAGAATATAATACCCAGGGCATGATTCAATATCTTCTCTGTCATTTGATTCTTATCTTTATTCATTGTGTTTAGTATTATTGGGTTCAATAGGTGCTGCATGAGTGTGACCCACTGAAAAGGAAGAAGAGGCCAGCACAACATCATTAGCAGGAAGTACTGTATATAAAAATAATGTCAGAGATCTTGCTTTTACACCAGCCTCAAATGAAATTCAAGCATATGTTTTAAGATTATAATATTCCTTCTCCTTTTTTCACAGGCTCTTAGATCTAACGCTATTTGTATTTTAAACATTCTAGCAAACATGTACGTTGGCAACTTCCATCTGTGATAAATATGTTTTCATTTATGCGTAACAAACGTTTTTCTAGCATCAGTACCTATACATGTATATATTTTTAGAGTGTTTATTTTGTGGTTTACACTGATGTATATTATTGCTGATGTTCACCACAAACAGCTGTTGTCTATAATTTAAACGTGCATTTAAAAATGTCGAACTGGCCTACTGGAATACCAAGAAAACTCCTGGTGGCCCCAGGTGTCAGCCAGGCCCGGACGGGCAATCTGTGGGTTAGGGCAAATGCCAGAGGGGCTGCTATAAGGTACCATAGAAAGTCAGTATTTAGTGGGCTGGTGGGGACTGTTTGGGCCTCTATGTGGGCTGATTGGGCCTCTGTGTACCTGAAATGCCAGGGCCTATTTTGATTCGCAGTCCAGTCCTGCGGGCCCTTTTGCTTCCAACCATTTAGCCTATTTCATGGTCATTCCCTATTTCCTTATGGGGAAAAATGCATAATGATGGATATAATAAGTACGTATAAAATACTAGGAGAATAAAGAGGTTGAGTGAGAAGAGTGGGCCCACGTTCTAAGGTTTTTTGTGGGCCCCTGGCATCCCAGTCCAACACTGCTGCTAGGTAGTCCTATGAATATACTGAAGCCCTGACTGATAACTGAAAAAGCTCATCCAGGAATTTCAGATGGCACTAAAATTGTTTTATGCTGAAGCAGTGTTGGACTGACCCACAGGGATACCAGGAAAACTCCCGGTGGGTCCAGCTGTCAGTGGAAGAATAGAGTATAGTAAGTAGATCTAAAATTCTAGGAGAATAAAGAGCTTAAGTGAGGAGAGAAGGAATAATAGTTTGGAAAGTTGGGCCCCTGGTCTAAGGTTTTTTGGTGGGCCCCTGCCATCCCTGTCCGACACTGTGCTAAAGTCACACAGAGGCTAATATATCAGCACTGGGCAAATTCAGACATGGAAACCAATCACATTTTGGGCATGGGCACATGAAAGCCAGAGACGCTCCTGCTATGAGGCAAGTTGAGAATCTTGCCTAAGGTGGCAGTGAGCGGCCAGTTACAAGGGGTGGGAAAAAGCCTCCTTTTGTACCTTTAAGAGACAAATTATCAGGTTTTAACTCAGACAATTCGACTCCACTAGTGCAGAGAGAATTATTTCACTCATTGTACTAGCGATGCAGCCCCCATTTGACCAGCTCTAAAGCTGATGTTTTAAGAATGGAGTGGGAGAGGAGGGTGGCATCGGGGCTGCTGCCTCAGTTGGCATCAGTTGGATCCTATAGCTCTACTTTGAATTGGCCAAACAGACATAAATTGGTGTCCCTGTAGAAAGGCTAAAGTAAAAGGTCAGATGCCAGTCTGACCGGACAGTATATGTACCAGCATGTAGATAAACCCACCAGGCACCTACACACACACACATAGCTACTTATACCGTTCGCTGTCCATAGCCCATGTGATAATAATAACAACAGAGCAGACAAGCACATACCTATCTACTGCCTGACTCCCGTCTGTCACAGGAAATGAGCTCAGGGGTGGGATTATTCCTGAAGGGAATTCTGGGATTTGTTGTTCTTGTCTCAGTACGATTTACAGGCATCACTCACTTTTTTACATATGATTCTGTAATGGGTGCCCTCCCCCCAGAATTCTAGTTTAATTCCAAGTAGAGCACATTGGGCAGAAGTCCATATATTATACAAAATTTGATCTTACTGCAGCAAATAAGCTGAGTCTGAAACCACAAACTACACATTCAGCACGCTTCCTTTTAGCAGCACTGCTGCAGCGCCATCTTGTGTACATCATTGGTAATACAAATGTAAAGGGGAACTATCATGAAAATATGTAATATGAGCCTCGTCTCATGGCAATAACAATGTTCTAAATATAATTAAAAAGTCTGAAACCTCAAGCTAATCTTCAGTATTTCCCTTCTGAGCAATCTGTCTGTCTGCTAGGGATACACCGAATCCACTTTTTGGGATTCGGTCAAATCAATGAATCCTTCATGAAAGATTTGGACGAATACCAAAACGAAGCCTAATTTGCATATGCAAATTAGGGGTGGGAAAGGAAAAGGTGGGAAAATGTTTTCTACTGCCTTGTTTTGTGACCAAAAAATCAAGTGATTTCCTTTCCCACACCTAATTTACTTATGCAAAATTAGGATTTGGATTCGATTCAGCCATGCACAAGGATTCAGCCACAGTGGAGGATCTACCAGGGAAGCAGGGGATGCGATTGCACCAGGGTTCGCAACCCCTCAAGTCCCCACTGCAGCTTGCGCACTGCCAGTTCCAGATAGAATATCATGTACAGCTGGGGGGGGGGGGTGAATCCTGAATCGAATCCTACTTTCTACATGCCAGTTGAATTAGTTATTTGACTGATAGTTAGGTCAACTATATCTGTGGGAGTTCCCATTGCTTAGACCACTACTGTCCAACTTCTGTGGTTATGAGGACTGGACTTTCTGGCCTAAGTGATAAAATCCCAATAATAGAAGGCAGTGTTGACCAAGGGCTGTTAACCTGGAGAACTGTGGGACACTGTGGCAGAAAAATGTCTGCTACCCAGTAGTAATGTCACATGCAGGGCACCCTCAACAGGAAGTGCATGTATGCCTGCATGCGCAAATGATGGCCTGAAGTCACTGAACTGTACCCACACATGCACATGGTGAATGGTGCTAAAACTGGGTTGACAGTTCAGTTTACCGCGCTAACTTTAAATCATTCATATGCCTCCTCCCCTGTGGATAGCACAGGAACCAAATGCTAACAAATCCCCAGAACAAAGACCACCGGGCTCATTTCCCACAAACAGAGTATGGCAGGCAGAGTATGGCACACAAAGGCAGCATAGGCCAGACAAAGTATGGCACACACACAGGCAGAGTATATACATCCAGGGAGCATAGGGCAGGCAGTATGGCACACACAGACAGAGTAGGGCAGGCAGAATATGGTACACACAAGCAGCATATTGCAGACACACAGCAGCAGGGTAGGCAGAGTTTAGCAAACACAGGCAGCAAAGTTCAGGGTAGGCAGAGTGAGGCAGACACAGACAGAGCAGACTAGGCACAGGCACAGTAGAGCAGAACAGGTCCAGTCTTTCAATCTGTGATTTCTGGCAAATTCCAGAGGGACTGCTGTAAGATGTCATAGACAGTCACTATTTATTGGGCTGCTGGGGAGATGTTTGGGCCACTGTGTGCTTGAAAGGCCAGGGCCTAATAAGGACCACTCTAAGATGAACATTCTTACAGTGAACCATGATGATCAGGTGATCAATGTGGGTGCTCACAGTCTGAACTCGAGGTACTAACAATATAGGGGCTTAGTGTCTGAATTTGGGGTGTAAGCGATGCAAGAGCCAGTTAATTTCAGAACTGATACTTTCTTGCTCAAGGTAAGCAGTCACAGTGAGACTTTAAGGGGTATATGTATTATGCTATGTTAAAAATGACAGGGTAATATACCACACATCGTCATGTAAAAAAACTGAATATTTTTTTTATGTGATTTCTGCTTGGAGCAATGTGAAATAGTGGTGTTAATCCTGGTGTAAAGTTACATACACATTCTCCATTTATTTTACACATCTTTTTACACATTTTTTTCAGCAAATTTAGTTTTACACAGCATAATAAATATGCCCCTTTATGTGAGGGCCACACAAGGTAGACTTGGGGGATGCCAATTGGACAGCACTGGCTTGTCTTATGTTAAATTGTCTTTCAAAACACAAATCTGCATGTAGAGAAACAGATTTCTGAGAGTTGATAGTAAAGAGAAATGTTATTATAACAGAACTGAAGTTGTTTTCCCCATCAGCTGAAGTCCTAATGGAACTTTCATTTTTGTGATAGTTCCCCTTTAATCGTCAAATATATATTTATAATGTTACAATCACATTACATGACTAAAGAAAGTTCCAGTCAGACCTGTGTTTTTGTAATCACAAAACTCGAGTACTGCCCTATATAAAGTATAGCACATATTTATCTTTTTGCATATACAGCACAGATAGCGGAACATGAATATTGACCAGAACTTGGCGTTGGATACCAGATGATATATATATATGATATATACAGATGATTCATAATATCAGTTTTTGGACAGTTGTTGCAGCTGCTATAAGCACAACTTGGAAGATAACTTTGGTTTATAACTGTAACCCCTTTTGGCACTTTTATTACAATTTATCATGTACAGGCAGCCTCCAGTTTAGATAAGAGATAGGGTCTGCAGGATTGTTCTTAAGTTGGATTTGTATGGAAGTTGAATCATATACATTTACATAATAAATACAACAAGACAGATGGTTGTCTTAGCATAGTATTTATTTTTACCTTTCTGAGCTCTGCAGTAGACAACACCTGCCAGAGGGGATTTGGGCAGATGGTTTATTAAAGCTAAATGTTAATAAAGGCCAAGCAAACCCCAGTACATTAAAGGGAAACTGTCATGGGAAAACATGTTTTTTTTTTTAAACGCATCAGTTAAT
>CM044438.1:15110434-15127175 GCA_024363595.1 Xenopus borealis
TGATGGACTCTTGTCTTTTTTCAGCCCAATTTAACTATGTAACTATGTAACTATGTAACTTGTCTAGGGGGGAGATGTGTGGCCATTAGGTTCCTTCTCCCCCTGGACGCATACTGTTTTGGACCTCTTCAGGGGTCACTGGTGTCTTTTCCCCTCATGGATTGAACAAAAAGGGTCCCCCTAGCTTTGCGGCACAGGGGATCTGAAGACCTTTGCACCCTGTCTGTGTATTTTGTGCCGTGGGGGGGGGGTCTGGGATAAAGTTTCCACCTTAGCCTTCAGGCAACGGTGGTTCCAAAGAACATGATTGTCCAGGCACCTTTTGGGCTTTTTTTAATGGGGGGTCTTAGTCTTTTAAGACTAAGATCAATTTTGCCCCTTTACACTTGTGTGTTCATGTTGTGTGACACTTTGCACTGGGTGTTTTTGTTTTGGATTGCTCCTAAATTAAAAAAACAGCCATTTTGAGGTTGGGTGGAGGGGGGTAGTGCTGGCCCTGGTTCAATTGGATCCCTGGTAGTTCCACCACTGATTCTGCGGCAGATGTATCAGATTGGTACTGCATTGTGTATGCTTGCTAGTGCAAGATTAGTGCTTAGTTTCTGCACAAATGCATGTTTTCAATCCAAAATCTGCTCAATGTGAATTCAGGCAAACACTATACCTATACCTATCTATGAAGATGCTAAAGCGAGTGGATTCCAGCAGATCAGCTGTTTTCCTCTAGCCTTAAACTATAAAAGCAAGGGTTTAAGTAAGATACACTGAGGTTACAGATCATTGCATCTGATGCATTGGCTCTTCTTCTAATACATGTCCAATGCATGGATAAAGATGGCTACACTGACTAAGTTATGCGTCGGTGTAGAGGGCTTGGTGAGTAGCATGTTGCTTGTTGTGAGCCCATATTTGGGGATCACTGTGCAGGTATGGACCTGTTATTCTGAATGCTTGGGGCCTGGGGTTTTCTGATCATGGATATTTCTGGAATTTGTATTTAAACACCATAAGTATGTAAAAAAATCCTTCAAACCCTCCCCCCACACTATTATAATATAATAATTTCCTCTGCATAGCATTTCTTTTCAGCCTCAGACTAGTTAAAGGGGTTTTTCCCCTTTAAAATTTTAAGAGTGATTATTTAGTGTTTTATTCAGCAGCTCTCCAGTTTGCAATTTCAGCAATCTGGTTGCTAGGGTCCAAATTACCCTAGTAACCCTGCATTGATTTGAATAAGAGACTGGAATATGAATAGGAGAGGCCTGAAAAGAAAGGTCAGTAATAATAAGTACCAATAACAATACATTTGTAGCCTCACAGAGGACTTGTTTTTAGATGGGATCAGTGACCCCAGTTTGAAAGCTAGAAAGAGTCAGAAGAAGAATGCAAATAACTATGAAAAATAAAAAATTAAGAAAAATGTAAACATTGCTTAGAATTAGTCATCTATGACATATTAAAAGTGAATCTAAAGGTGAACCACCCTTTTAACCCTGTATCCATTTTAGTTGTCCAATAGTTCTATCTTTCAAGTATATTAACAATTCCAGTCTCCAGATTTGTGTCTTTGACACTAAAATATTGTTTTACGTGTGAAACTTTTACCTACCTTCCCCACCCTTACAATTTCTGCGGACACCCATGCTTACAGTATACATAGTTACAATTGTATCTGGACTCTCTGCCTCTTATCTAATTTAAACATGAAAGTTTTTACCTGCCGAACGATCGCTAATCTGAAAATTTATCAAAGTGTAAACATTCCTATAGGTTGTTTTTTCTTTTCGCTATAGTCTGCTTTGACAGCCTCAAAAAGGGTTGCCACCTTTTCCACAGGCTGAACCCGGACATGGGGGCGGGCCCATGACGTCGGTGGACGGGCCCGTGACATCATGGGGCAGGCCTGTGATATCATGGGGCGGAGCTAAGACAACACGATCGCCGATTGCCCGATCGCTGCGTCAATCAAGCTAATCCCGCCCGGTTTTCCTTATTTGGAAAACCGGGCAGGAAGCATTGACCCGGGCAGCCCTTCAAAATACCGGGCTGTCCGGGTCAAAACCAGACCCTAGCCTCAACTAGGGTTGCCACCCGATAAAACACCTGCCAAGGCCGGGGCCGGTATTACAAATTTACCAACAATGTAGCTGCCGACAAATTTGTAATACCCTTAAAAAGACCCCTCGGCCTGACCCCAATCCCCTGTAAATGTAGCTTTTGTCCTCCGTCTTGAAATCTCTGTGCAGTGGCCCTTTTATGTCATAGCCCCGCCCATCTTGATGGCACAATCTGCCCCTTTTTGTCCCCCCCAGCCGGTAAAATTTTTTTAAATAAAGGTGGAAACCCTAGCCTCAACCATGAAATCATATCCTGTATTTTAAAAAGGTATATAAAAAAAAGAAAAAACTGATGTTTTTTCATTTTGTAATGTGGGATTATGTTTAAAAGTTGTAACTTTAACATATGTAATGTGAGATTATGTTTTGTAACTGTTACATAAACAGAGGATCTCTTTTGTCTTTATTTTGCTTCCTTGAACATTTTTAATAATAAGTGGTCACTTCCAGCAATTTCACCATCATTTTTCAATACTTACATGTGACCTATGACCTTAAAATATAACCATAAGCATGTTAACAAAGTTTCATTAGCAAGAAAGTAACTCTAGAGAAAATGAGATAAGAACTGTTTGGACTGAGAATTTGAGCAAAGGAATATATGGCAGTGTTCATTTGCAAACACACAAATTTTTGCATTTTGATAAATACGCATAGTTGTAGCGAATTACCATTGAAACTCAGGGTCCGATTTACAAAATTCACGTGAATAGATTGAAGTTCGAACGAATTCGTTCGAATTTTGAACGTAGGATTTATTCGTTTGGTCGAATATGTGAATTTTGGCATATTCGATTATCGAATAGGGAATGGTCAAACGATCGAATACATTCGAATAGAGTCGAATGAACGAATATTCCATCATTTAATCATTCGACCAGCGAAGGATTTTACTTTTAAAGTTTATTCGATTGCCTACTTTGGCAGATTGGACCTACCGAATTGCAATAGAAGCCTATGGGAGCACTCCCATAGGCTTCTGAGACTAAGCTCTGATCGAATAGGATTTGTACAATCGAAAATGAGATAAGAACCGTTTGGACTGAGAATTTGAGCAAAGGAATATATGGTAGTGTTCATTTGCACATACAAATTTGAGCTGCTAAAATGCTATAAAGGGAAATACTGCGCATTAAATGACATAATTTCGGAGATATGGCACCCACTTTATAATGGACATTTTCCAACAGGCTGCATGAAGGGAATTTCTGTATATCCCTTTTGTATCCTTAAAGGAAAAGTAGACACTTGTAAACACATTACTGTCCGTCGCCCCCCCAAACACATTACCCAAACTCCTTTGTGAGCCTCTGTACCTTCTGTGCCAATGCAGAGCTGACCAGGATCATGAGCACTGAAGGCAAACTGAACTGCAGCTTCCGGTGCCCATGCTTCAGCTCAATCAGGCACTGACCAGAGAAGATGGCAGACAGCCCTAGAGGCCACCCACCATGCTAAACAGGTCTGCACTGAGTAGTGATGTGATGTGACCAGACACGTCTAGTAAATGCATGTTGCAGTACATTGCTTTTACATTATAAATTGAAATCTGTGCAGCCCTTCTAGCTGTATTTTCTAGATCTGTCCCTGAATGGTTAAGTGGAATGATAACCCTAGCCTATGCAGGAGTGTTTAAAAGGGATTAGATCTCCTGTATATATATACACCAAACATTTCTAGGAAAAAATTGAAAAATTGAAGGTCTCTGGCTGTGATGAACACTCCATTCTCCAAACAGTATAACTTCATTTATAATCAAACGAAAACTGGCAGGGGAAGGAGCACAGGACACTTGAGATTAATGCTGGTATGGACCCGAAGATGAATTAGTTCAATTTTTAGACTACCTAAATGTCAACATATATAATATAAAGTTTACAATGAATCATAGCAAAACAAGTGTAAATTGTTTAGACCTATCTCTGTGGATAACAATAAGCTTACTACCAATTTATATCGAAAACCAGTACAGATAACAATGGTTTCATTCTAAATAGTAGCTGCCATCGTAAAAAATAGCTGAATAACATCCAATTAAGCCGATTTAACAGAGGCAAAAGGAATTGCAGCAAGACAACTGATTATGAAAAAGAATGCAAAGAGGATATGTGATATTAAAGATCGAGATGAAATGTTAAGGCATAAGAGCAAAACAAATCAGTTTATTCCCTTTATTACTACATACAATCATGAACACAAAACAGAAAACCTGTGAGGAGGGGAGTTGTAGTTCCACAGTAGATGAATCCCTTCCCCCACACCCACTTACAAACCCATTCAGGTACCAACTCCCAATTATAATTAAATAGTTATAGCTAAATAGTAGTTAACTAGTAGTTAAAATGTAACTTTTAATAAATAACATTTAAAAGCAAAAGTAACACGAAGAAAGTTCATACATTTGGATTGAATGTAACAAAAGAAACATTTAATATTAAGACTTCAATAACTTGTAACAGTAGTAAAGTAATTTACTTACTTGAATGTAAATTATAATACGTAGGAAGGACAGGGAGGAATTTAAAAACAAGAATATGAGAACACATCAATAATATAAAAAAAAAAAGGAGTGCTAACACATAGGGGCAGATTTCCTATTGGTCAGATTTCGAATTGAAAAAAATTTCGAAATTCGACAATGGGAATGGGAATTCAAATGATTTTACAGCAATTTGATTGGTCGAATGATCGAATTATTAAAAGTCGATCGAAAGTTCACGATTTTAACCATTCAATCTAATTTTTATAATTCGATCACAATTCGCCAAAGACACTTCGGTAGGTTGAAACTGGCGAAATAGGCAGTCGAGTAAAATTTTAAAGGGGAAGCATGGGATATTTGCCCCTGAGGAAGCATTTTTATATATGAAACGCATTGGGCTAAGACAGTTCCTTTTTTTTTTCAATAAAAGTCAGATTATTTATATGTATACATCGGAATAGTTATTCGTTTCGGTAGCACCGTACCCGTTTAGATACCTAAAACAAGCTAAGCATAGGAATTTTTGCAAATCATCAAGCAGAAGATGAGGTTCACCTGTCAGTGAAGCGGATTCTACAAGACTGATGATTAAATCTTTATGTGAATTGCACTGTTTCCTGAGCTGATGTGTAATGTGAATAAAAATGAATTACTATTTATATTTTGCAAATACAATATATTGTGCGTTGGTCCCTAAGCTCAGTAAGTGACAGCAGCACAGAGCATGTGAATCAGTGAATCAGCAGAAAAGAAGATGGGGAGCTACTGGGGCATCTACTGGGGAGACACAGATCTTTACTGCTGGCAAAGGATCCCAAAACATAATGAACAGCATTCCCAGCTCATTTATTAAGACTTCTAATCCAAAGCCTTTTTTAAATGATTAAATAAATTAAATGATTTGAAGATAGCTGATCGAAAATGACTACCCTGCTCTCTGTTTCCCTAAGCTTATCCTATATTCATCTATTTTCTGTGTTATGCTTTCCTAAATCTTCTCAGACCATAGAAACCCCTAACAAATTTTGACATGCCTCTAGATTTTTGCCCAACATTTGCATAGGCAAATGATTAATTAATTTCATCCTTCTACAGTAGGAATATATTATTGGGATGAGGAATTCCCTGGGAACTGACATTCACATTGCAAAGGGAGAGGTGGGCACAATTACTGCTCATTAAACCAAATGGGTTCTGGCAAAGTTTAATTTGAAGCTTTTCTATGTTTTGCATTTTCTAACACATATATTCCAGGCAGTGTGACTATGAAGATTTTCATTCATCCAGGTCATGGTATATCTAATATGAGTAATTCTAAAACAACTGGACTTGCTGAGTAATCATTGAAGACATTTCGCTACTCATCTGAGCAGTTTCTTCAGTTCAGCTGACTGGTGTGGGAAGTTCTTGGCATATAAACTCTTCCACGAATCAAATTACAATGGCACATTGTAACTCTTCAAAGAGATGACATCATGGTTAATTGTGAGAGTTCCATGAATGGATGATCATTTTGGAGAGAATACTCTAAGGGCCCTTACACACGGGCGTGACTGGACTGTGAATTTAAATGGTTACAGACCATCAATGGCATTGTACCCACGAGACGCATGTAAGCGCCGACCGCAGATTCAGATGCAGCATATTGTGTCTGAATCTGCGTTCGGTGCTTACATGCGTCTCGTGCATTTGCCAGCATACAGCTGAGGTTACTATGTTTACTTTTTAAATGTGCATTTCTTTGAGGAGAATTATATGTTAAGTTAGTATTCCTTGTGTCAGAGGCAGTGCCGGGCCAAGTCGGCCGGGAGCCCAAGGCAACCCTTCCTGATGCACGTGCACACTCACAGACAAGTGCACAAGCAGAGCGTGCATGCGCACACACAGACAATCCGAGCGTGTGTGTGTGCGCATGCGCAGAAGAGCACAACATCCAAGAAGTGGCATTGCTGTGGGGAAACAAGGGTCTGAACTAGGGGCAAGGCGGAAGAAGAGGTACAGCCTGGCGCCCCTCCACCTTTGCGCCCTAGGCATGTGCCTCTTCTGCCTACCCCTAGTTCCGGCCCTGATCAGAGGGACCTCCTTAGCTGGTAAACTGTATGCCCCCTCACTCCTCCCCCACGACCCCTTATTAATCTTACTACCCCATCTACTCTAGCTTACCCATAATTCTTTCTCTCAACAACCCCCCCATTTTCCTAGTTTAAACACTCCTCCAGCCTCTTGGCCATTCTTTCCCCTAGCACAGTGGCCCCCCTTCCATTGAGGTGCAATCCGTCACGACTGTATAGGTTGTACCCCAAGGAAAAATCAGCCCAGTGCTCTAGGAACCCAAACCCTTCCTTCCTACACCAAGACTTGAGCCACACATTTAGCTCCCTAAGCTCCCGCTGTCTTCCTAAACTTGCATGTGGCACAGGCAAAATTTCCAAAAAATTTACATTGGAAGGCCTTCCATTAATCTTAGATCCTAGATCCCTGATCTCACTCGTTAAGGTCTTCCATACACCATTTATCTTTTCATTAGTACCGATATGTACTAAGATCATTGGGTCATGCCCAGCCCCACCCAATAATTTGTCTACCTGATCAACAACATGCCGAACCCTGGCACCAGGTAGAAAGCAAACTGTTGGGTTCTAGCAATCCGTATGACAGGTAACCATATCCACTTTCCTAATAATTGAATCCCCTACAACCACAATCTGCTTAGGCCTGACTCTGCTCTCCTCCCCACCACTACTAGAGAAACTGGTCTCCCGGCTGTTAAGGTGGCCATAAACGTAGAGATCTGTTCGTTTGGCGATGTCGCCAAACGAGCGGATCTCTCCCTGATATGCCCACCTTGAGGTGGGCGATATCAGGCTGATCCGATCGTAGGCCCTAGAGCCCAACGATCGGATCAGTATGGGCGGTCAGATCGCGGGACCGCATCAACGAACAGATGCGGCCGCGATCCAACGGGATTTTTAATCCTGCCCGATCGACGTCTGGCCGACTTTTGGCCAGATATTGATCAGGAAAGCCCGTCGGAGGGCCCCCACACTGGCCGATAAGCTGCCAACACAGTCTGTCGACAGCTTTTATCTGCCCGTGTATGGCCACCTTTATAGAGATCAGCCCCATCTAGAATTGCCAATCAAGAGTTCACACTCCCATCATCTTCACACAATCTGACAAAAGTGTTGGGATGTATAAACCCAGGATCAGTCTCCCTTTTCCTTTTGCCCACCTTAGATTTTCTAACTGTCACTCGGGTAGCTGCCTCAACATCCTGCTGCAAGAGATTCCTTTCAAGATTGTCAATCAACTGCAGTGTTACAATTTGTTCATCTAGTGCTCTAATTTGAGCCTCCAATTTGCTCACATCCACCAGAGGTAAGCATTTTGGATATCTTGTTCCAAATCTGCATTCATATGGCAGATTGTGCACTGGGTCAGACCTTCAATCTTGAGACTGTAAGAAATCGACTGCAGCAAGATCACACTCTCAGCAGCAGAATGAAGCTCAGTCCTAACCAAGTATGTTTGTTGCTAGATTTTGCCTTAACACCACATACTTCAAATACAGGGACCTTTATTATAGACAGAAATTTGTGCCTTAACGCCACATACTTCAAATACAAGGACCTTTTTTATAGACAGAAATTTGGTTGTGCAATGGGTTCTCCAGTCTCTCCCATTGTAACTAACTTGTACTCGGAGGAAGTGGAAAGTAGGACCTTGCGTACATTAAAGGGAACTACACCAAGTCACTGGTTCAGGTATGTGGATGACACTTGGGTTAAAATCAGATCCAATTAAGTGGCATGAACGCAGTGGACAATAACATATATATATATATATATATATATATATATACACACAGTATATAAAATCCTTTTCCAAAGAATGACGCACTCCAGGACTTCATAGTAGAACCAAGGTGAAGTTTATTTGTCAATGTTTCGGTCCAGTCTGGACCTTTCTCAAGACATATATATATGTTTGAATGTTGAAAATTATGTTTCAAATGTGTATTTAGAGGGTTTGGTCACAAAAAGGGCAATAGGCTTCTATTAGTTGTGTAATGATATAATTTCACCCTGGCCACTAGAGGGAGTAATGGGAAGAACAACAGTATAGATAGGGATAAGAAACCCTGGGTGTGGCAGATCATCGGCGGGCGTGGTCCAGTGAAGAACATCTGCTGGAGGGAAGAAGAGCCCAGCCTTGAGTAAGTAAAAGGCTTAGCCAGAATTAGGAGATTTTGTTATAGGGTGCACTTTTTAGGAGGGACAGAGGGATTAAAAAGGGGAGAGGAGTGTGTTTGTATGTAAAGCCTGAATTAAAGCCATGCACTAAAGAAATTACCATTGCTGGCACTGGTGAGTGTGTGGAATCCCTCTGGGTAGAGATTTCAACTGGGCAAAGAGTTACAAAGAAAATTTTAATTGGTGTATGCTATAAACCACCTCGTATAAGCCCAGATACTTTTACAAATAGAAGTGGCTTCACAACTAGGTCAAGTTATTATTATGGGTGACTTCAATTATCCGGACATTGACTGGGGTAATGGGGTTGCCAAGACAGAGAAAGCTAGTAGGTTTGTAAATATGCAAAATTACAACTTTTTATTCCAGCTCGTTCAAGAACCTACTAGGAATAACTCTCTTTTGGATCTTGTAATAACTAATAATACTGATCTTATCTCAAGCATTTGTGTGGATGAGCATTTGGGGAATAGTGATCATAACATGGTCTCCTTTGAGATTTTGTTGCAGAGGCAACTCTATAAGGGAGTAACTAAGACATTGAATTTCAGGCGTGCAAACTGACAGTATAAGGGCATCTCTGCAACATATTAAGTGGGAAATGCTTTTCACAGTTAAACACTGAACAAAAATGGGAATTCTTTAAAATGCTGCTTAATAAATATATGTCAGTATATTCCGCTTGTAAACAAAGAATGTTGTTGCAAAACAAAACCTTTTTGGTTCAATAGGAGTGTTTGTGTAGAGGTGGGTAAGAAAAGACGTGCTTTTAAGGCTTTCAAGTTAGCTGGGACAGCAGAATCATTTATAAGGTACAAGGAGTAGTGATGGGCGAATTTTTCGCCGATTCGCGAAACGAGTCGCGCGTCGTTTTTGCCACGCGTCGCGTCGTTTTTGCCGCGCGTCGCGTCGTTTTTGCCGCGCGTCGCGTTGTTTCCGACGCGTCGCGTCATTTTCGTTTTCGTTTTCGGTGCGTCGCGTCAAAAACGACGCGCGACTCGTTTTTGCGCGGCGAATTTTTTTGCGCGAATTTTTTTGCCAGTTTCGCAAATTTATTCGCCAGCGGCGAATCGCGGGAATTCGCCGCGAATTCGCCCCTGGCGAATAAATTCGCCCATCACTAACAAGGAGGCCAATAAGTCATAGAAAAAATCAATCAGGCAAGCTAAAATCGATATGGAAAAGGATATAGCAGTAAGCAGTAAAAAGAATCCAAAATTATTTTTTAAATATATTAATAGTAGAAAAGTGAAACAGGAAGGGGTAGGACCTTTATTATCAGAGGGGGGTCAGTTGGTTGATGAGAACAAGCAAAAAGCTCAGATAAACATAGTAGGCAAAACATAGTCATCCCATATGTAGCTGTAGTGTTGGAGAAACTCAGGAGGATTTTCAACAAACACCAATGTCCCTGTGTTTTTCAAACCAAGCAACACACTGACTTGAGTGGGGCCACATGGGCCTTAACTGTTTGCTTCTGAATCTGACCTGCATGCTAAGGCTAGGTCTACACGAGGAAATTTGTGGAGATTAGTCACCCCAGTGACAAATCAACTCTTTTTTTGGGGCGACTAATCTCCCCAAGCCGCTTCCCTCTGTCTTGCGCCAACTAAAATGGAAATCGGCTGCGGCAATTCACACGCAGCTATTCGTTTTCCGAAATTGCCCAAAGTTTCCTTGTGAGGCAACTTCGTGTGATTTCGGAAAACGAATAGCCGCGTGTGAATTCCCGCAGCCGATTTCCATTTTAGCCAGCACAAGACAGGGGGAAGAAGTTCGGGGAAATTAGTCGGCCAAAAGAAGGGGTGATTTGTCGCTGGGGCGACTAATCTCCCCAAATCTCCTTGTGTAGACCTAGCCTAAGGATCAATTGAAAACTCACTGAAAAGTTATGTCCCATGTGGCCCCTATTCAAGTTTCTGACACAGAGAGATTGAGTGGATCTCTCTCCGATATGCTCACATTGAGGTGGGCAATATTATAGGCCCTAGGGCCCAATGATTGGACAATGCAGGCAATACAGGCAGTCAGATCTTGGGACTGCGTCAACAAACAAATATAGCTCCGATCCGATGGGATTTTTTACCCTGCCCAATCGACATCTGCCCAACTTTCAGCCAGATATCGATCGGGGAAGCCCGTCGGAGGGCCACACACACTTGCAAATAAGCTGCTGACTCTGTCTGTTGGCAGCTTTTATCGGCCTTTGTATGGGGGCCTTTAGAGGTCTGAAAAGCAGGAAGTTGTATTCTGCTCTGTTATGTTAGTTTTTATTTTCACACTGAACTGTTCCTTTAAGCTTGAGGATTCTTTTCCATAGTATTCTAATAGGTAGACCTTTGCATCATCCTCATTTGTCTGTCTATTACAGTATGAATATCAACGGGTCAGGTTGCACTTCAAGTGCTTAACTAATGTCTAACCATTGTACAATATGTTTGGATACCTGGGCAGGTCCAGAATATATGTATCCATGTCACTTCTGTATTACATGTCCTCCAGCAGTTTGGGGAGGTTGTCTGTGGGAAGAGCTTATGTAAAAGGGAGGGGGTATGAAACCTGCCCATCAGGATCTTCTATATGTTCTTTTTTAGAGTAATACAAATGGGTGTTTTGGATTTTGCATTTTCCCAAATATTGTACCATACATCTAGTTATATAGGATAGCTCAGCACTTTTTCCCACTTTTTCATGTATGTGTAGGGAGCAGTGGTGAGATACATATCACTGAGGAGTTCATACCATTGCGGCATTAGTTGTCATGGGGCCTTTTCATAATAAAGCTGTCTATACTTGTTTAATAATTTGTCCGCCTCTATAACTCTAAGATCCTTCAGTACGTTTCTTACTGACACTGTATTTGGCAGAGTATGGACCGTGGGGGTCCATAAGTGCCTTTTCCACATCTGTTTAAGGTCACTCTCTAGCTGCTGGATTCGGAGCAGTCTGTTTTTTTTAAAGGATAAGGAAAGGCTAAGATTAAGTAAGCTTTATCAGAAAGGTGTATATAAATACACCAGTTAGCCCTCAAAGTATTACTGCTCTAAGTCCTCTGTCTTCTTTCCATCTATTTTGTACACATGGGCTTCTGCATTAGACTTCCTGTTTTCAGCATAAATCTCCAGGGCTAGGGCTTGAGCATGCTCAGTTTACTTTCCCTCTCTGCCTCCCTTTTTCATCCTCCCATCCCTGCCATTATCTAAACCCAGAGCTATGAGTGAGCAGAGGGAGACTCAGGCAGGAAATTATGTCACACAAAGTTAATATGGCAACTGCTATCCTAAACATACACAGAGCTTCTAGAGCAGTTTACTTGGGTATGGTAAAGCATTCTGCAGAATAAAGATACATTATATTGTGGCTAATCTATTAGCAGTAAAGTGCTTCTGTAGCTTTCCTTCTCCTTTAAGGGCTGAAGCCTGTTCTATGATGTCCCCCTAATAACTGCCTTATGGGCCTCCCACAGGGTGTCAAGAGAGTCTACAGATGGTTAATTTAAGTAAAAGTATTCCTCTATAACAGGGGTCCCCAACCTTTTTTGCTCGTGAGCCACATTTAAATTTAAAAAAGAGTTGGAGAGCAACACAAGCATGAAAAAGTCCATGGGGATGTCAAATAAGAGCTCTGATTGGCTTTTTGGTAGCCCCTATATGGACTGGCAGCCTACATGAGAGAATGTTTGGCAGGACATCTGTTTTTTATACAACCAAAACTTGCCTCTAAGCCAGTAATTCAAAAATAAGCACCTGCTTTGAGGCCACTGGGAGCAACATCCAAGGGGTTGGAGAGCAACATGTTGCTCGCGAGCTACTGTTTGGGGATCACTGCTCCAAAACAAAGATTTACAAGGATGGAGAAAACCAGAAAAAAAATATAGCATTGTATATCAATATTCTCACCCTTATTGTGAGTTAGGCGTCTTATAGTTAAACAACACACCTTAAAATCAATTAACAATTAACATTTAGTGCCCACCAATTAAAACTTCATGACAGTAACTTGTGAATGGGTTAAGGATAGGGTAGCAACAAACCACTTGATTCCTATTGCCTCCAGTGGTATAATATACTCACAGGACGTGAGTCGGAATATGCATCAATATTGTGAGGTCCTCTCTGTGTTGAAACACCTCATCTGTTACTTTGGTAAAGAGATAAAAACAGCGTGTGCAGAAGCGCTTGAAACTGCTCTTAATAAATAATAAAACCACAACAAAATCACAACAAACTCTTGATAAACTGCATAAAATGTTTCAATGTGAGTCCCCAATGTCACTCGCGTTCGTTGGCGTCCCTCCGGGCTCAGTGTGTCCTGCTGAAGGGTGCTTCTGTAACTCACAAGCGTAGTTTTGCTAACGCTTTTCACCTGAATGGCTTCTTCCTTAAGCAATGTCTTCCCCCTCAACTCTCCGCTGTTTTATCTCCGTGTTCCATCAACAATTTCTTGAATAACTTTATTTGTCCTGAAATAAACGCCTCCCGACCTGGATATTAGTATCTATCATAGGGCTGACAGGAATCAGTACCGACAGGTGAATTCTTGAGACTCAAACAAACAAAACTGTTCCTCAAGAGATTTATTCAGAACAAGAACAAGTTTGTGAACTTAAGATTAGACTCAAACAGGAGGGTACTGGTTAAAAGAGTCTATCACAGAGCGCTATATACAGAGAGATCAAGTCTATTAGCAGTAAAGGAGAAAGAGCAAACAACAGACAATAATGTAAGGTTCATTACCACTTTCAACACCAATAGTCCTCAAATATGAGATATAATGAATAAACATTGGCCCATCCTTTTAGAGGATAACACCCTGGGTTCTATCCTGCAGAAAAATGTATCTATCAGTCCCAATTTGAAGGATTTGTTAGCTATAAGCCATTTCCAAACCACTTATTGACACGCTATTAAAAACAAGGGGTGCTTTCCCTGTGGGGAATGCAATATGTGTGACAGATTAAGCAAGGTCACCTTCTTTACTGATAGATTTGGTGTGACACACAATGTCAATAATTACATAAATTGCAGAACCCAGGGAGTAATATACTGTATCGAATGTCCATGCCAGAAAAAATATATAGGCATGACGACACAGATGTTAAAAGTGAGGTTACAACAACATTGCAGCACTATCATAAACACAGGGAAAACAAACAAAAATGACCAAACAATGTCAACAGTGGCACACCACTTCAATGTATTCCACCATATGGATCCTACTAAATTAAAATTCTGGGCACTGGAGAAAATAAATTTAGGAATCCGGAAGGGAAATTTAGAACAAGCCCTTCTGAGACGGGAGAGCTATTGGATTTTCAAACTAGAAACCATCTCCCCCAAGGGAATAAATGAAAACAAGTTATACCTAGCTTTCATTTAAATCATAGTTTTAATTTATGCACAATGATTTTTAATACATCTTTTAATCAATTTAATTAAAACATTTTTTAAATAATTTTAATCATAGTTTAAATTCATTTAATGTATACATGGAATAATATAGAATTAATTCCCCTATGGGTATAACTACATTAATTTAAATTATATAGATTAAAACAGTATTGGGTATGATAAAATCTAATCAAAATAATAATGAATTTAATAACCTTAAAGTGGACCCGTCACCCCAAAAAAATATTCAAAATCGTTTTTTATCACATTAGTCAAGCAAAATGAACATTAATTACACTATATAAATTATTTTAATCTTGTTTTCTTCAGTCTGGGAATTCATAATTATAGCAAGCAGGCAGGAGCCATTTTGTGGACACTGTTATTAAGACAAGCCTTGTATCATCTCAGAATCTTGTTTGTGCACCAGAATGGGGGACCGATATCTATCCCCATGTCCTGGCTACACAATTAAATGGTTAAGGGAACTGGGGGAATGTGTGGGGAGCAGTGGCATCTAGGAAGTGCTGAATGGAAAGTGAAAGTAATTATCTGCCCCACCTCTATGCCTAAGGCATAGAGGAGTGTCAGATAATATTTGATTGACAGCTGTGATTTTTAAATGAGCTTAAAACAGCTATGAATGCTTTAATAAAAATCTGAAATTGGTTTTCATGTTTAATTTGAAAAGGACTTTTATTATACTGATTTTTGTGTCTGGGTGACAGGTCCACTTTAACAAAAAAAAAGCCTTTTTAGCTAAACGCAGGTTGGCAGAACATTGAAGTGGAAATTGTTCTTATTTAAAATTTAACTTAAAAGCCTTTAATTCAATAACGGAATTGGTTGGGTTGTGTGGGCTGTTTGTTTTCGGATCGTTTGGCAATCAGTTTGTATCTTTCTCTCCACTCTTCAATGCAGTCCCACACTGGGAATCTCAAGGGACCAATGATTTGTGGTTTTTAAGGTTAAGGCAGCTCTTTGCAAGTTAGGGCAAGTTAAATTTCAAGACCCTGCCTTTCTCCATCTTTGTGGTGTCCCAGGATTAGAAACTAAATAGGCAGGGACTATGGGGACAACTCCACCTCCTCTTTCTTCCATTTTCTTACTTATTTCTGATCTGAATCCATCCGAATTAATAAATTTAACAACAACTTGTCACAATGAATTTTAATAGTTAACAATCATCTCTAGTGGTATCAATTTATTTATTAGCACTGCACTTTAATATTGTGAATTGATTAATAAGGAATTAATGGAATGAATTAATTACTGCGCTAGTAATACACTTTAATTGATTATTGGTAATCCATCATTAATAACTTATTTATTTATTTATAGCACTGTATTTTATAAGCAACGATTGCTTATTAAATCATCAGTTACCACATTAGTATTTATGTGTATAGGGTTTATTAGGGTTTATTAATTGTGTTCCATTTATTCACTTAATTATCTATTTGTCTAATCATTAAATTGATTATGCTAGCACTTTAATACTAATCTGGTTGACTCCTATACTGAGGTGGAGTGATTAGTGGTAGCCAATTGGATTGGAGTGAAACCTGAGCCAATTTAGAATAACGTTTGAAATTTGACCCTTAGTAAATGCCCCTAAGTGTGGTACTGTACAGGAATTCTTCTCTCATTTTAATGATGGGCAACTTATATATATATATAATATAAATCCTCCAAGGTAGTAGTCGCACTCTCAGGTCTTAAAAAATTTAATACATTTATTAAGAAAATACACTGACGTTTCGGCTGATACAACAAACTTTCTCAAAGTGACTCAAACAAATAAACCACCAAATTAAATACAAGATATGGCGCGAGCGCCTTGTGACCCAATAGGATGTGATGTAAGCACTACAAGCTCAAAAAACCACACCGACAAAACATTCAAAAATTTTTGATACCATTGTCTCTAAACAAACTCTCTCATAATTCTTAAAACCAGAAGTGTTTGAAAAAGTTTGTTGTATCAGCCGAAACGTCAGTGTATTTTCTGAATAAATGTCTTACATTTTTTAAGACCTGAGAGTGCGACTACTACCTTGGAGGATTTGTATGTTTCGTGGAATTGCACCCAGGCACAAGTGAGGAACAGTTTTGGGAGTGCCGGTTTCTTCAACTCTATATATAATATAAAATATAAAGTATTCACTTTTCATTTCAATACTAAAATACTTCTTTCACTTATCTGATATTTATGTTCTTACCTCTGTTACCTAAATAGATTGTTTCTATTCCTGTCATATATTCACTTGTTTTAAGAGAAAAATGTTTTCCAGTATGACGTATATTTGAGATATGGTCTCTTATCATTTCCATTCTTTTTTGTGACTTAGCTGACCAACCTATAGTGTTTACCCGCAGGGATTTGACCTTTTTTGAAATTCATTTATTATATATATTATGGCCTCTGCTGGGACTATTGATGAGGCTAGCAAATAAACATTACTTATGGCTTTTGTCTTACAGGCCATAAACCTTTAT